>LZPO01066844.1:27242-61208 GCA_001675575.1 Neotoma lepida
CATGATCCCGTTGTCCCTTGCTCATAGAAGGCCCTCTCTCTTCTATCAACTGGACTCCTGGAGCTCGGCCTGGTGCCCGGCTGTGGATCTCTGCATCTGAGGGGAGGGTTTTTTAAAACACATTATATACATGTATACAATTCTCAAACAATTAAAAAAGGAATGTTGGTGACAGAAAACCCAATACACATGATGTTTTCATTAACTTTATTCATTTGATTTGATGACATCCATTACAGTAAATTTTTGATGTGGCACACTTTCAAAATAAAAGTCAGACAAAACAAGAAAGAAAAGGATCTGATTAAAGATTGCATCCCAAAGCAAAAAGAGGCTTTAGCAAAGAAGATGTTCAGGGAAATAAGCAGTAATGTAGACCATGAAACAAACATCTAAGTAGGCAGTGTCCATCACATTATCAGAGAAGCACAGATTCAAAAAAGCGGNGAGATTCCACAGCACCATTATTCTGATGATCAAGGACTAGAACAGTGACATCGCTTGTCATAGACACCAGGCTGTCATGGATGTGAAACAGCCATTCATTGCTGGTGGGATTTGAAACATGGTACAAATCGCTTTGGAAATTGTCTTAACAATCTCTTAAAACAAAGATCCACAAGGAAACAGTGGCTTTCAGACACAGCAAGGAAGCTAAACACATGGATACATAGCGGTTATGGCAGCATGCACAGGTCCTGTGCAAGCTCAAGCCAGACAAGATCCCACCATGCAGAGTGGAGGTGGGCAAGAAGTTCCACCCCAGCTGAAGAGCCATTAGCAATTGATAGTTGTTGGGAGAGGGAGAGTCAGTTTTTTTTTTTTTCCAATGGAGTGTCCCTGTGTATCAACCACACTCCAGGCAAGACCTATGCCCAGGAGTAGTTGTCCAAAACAAAATGGACTCCATGTGAGTTACAGAGTACAGTTTGGCATGAATGACTAGGTGCTTTTCTATCCAACACCAGAAGAAGGCAGTGCTGGATTAAAGATGGCTCCCTGCCCTAGGTGTGCGGGGCTGCCTGCATAGTCCTTGTAGTTATGTAGCATTGTGTAGGGTCCCTGTAAGCAGGGTTGACTCTCAAGGAGAAACAGGGTGGATCTGGGCTGACCATGCCCAAAGCAATCATTCAGGTGGAGTGGAGTATTAAGAGGGCCAACTAGGATAGATAGTGTTTGATTGAGTTACCTCCATTTGTTACCATAGAGCTAAAGTGGTCAAGAAACATTCCTCCTAACATAGCAAAACATTCCACCAACATTAAACTGGCTCTTGGTGACCTATGCGAAGCAAATATTGAGAAGCAAGTAATTGAGAAGTAATCACCGGTATAATCCTCATTAAAAGATTCTCTGTGTCTGTGATCAAAAGTATACTAAATACATAGCTAAGAAAGTCACTACCTAGAAGATTCTTGACAGTAAGCCAAGAAAACTAGAAATGGTAGAATCTTGAGAACTAGGGTCCCAGAACGTGAGTGATTGGGTCAGTTCCAACACAGTGCGAGGAGGGAGTACTTAGATTTACTAGGACAAATGATGGCTCTCAAGGGTTGGATTCTGTAACTGTTTATTGAGCACTTACTGTAATTCAAGTTCACATATTATCCAGAATAATATCACATAGCTGCTAGTTTTACAGGTTAGGGAGACAGAGAGCAAGAGGGAAGTCGTATCATGTAGAAGTGATTAAGGGTCTTAATTTCTGGTTTANGAATGCAAACCTTGACTTCTCACTATAACACTAAATGCTATTAGAATTGGNCTGTGTAGGCCAACCACTTAAAGAAATACAGAAATCAAGGGCTGGAGAGATGGATCAGTGGTTAAGAACACTGGCTGCTCTTCAAGAAGACTCAGGTTTGAGTCCCAGCATACACGTGATTGCTCCCAATACCTGTAATGCCAGTTCCAAGGGATCTGATGCCCTCTTCTGGCCTCCATGGGCACTGTATGCACAGAGTACACAGGCATAGATGCAGGCCAAACACCCATTTACATAAAATAAAAATAAATGCAGATGTCAAAGATCATCCTTTGAAGTGGTTATGCAGCTCTTACATAGTTCAATGGTGACAAAGCTGATGCTGAAACACAGGACTTAAACCTCCTTCTTGGAGCACTCACTGCCTGACTAAGTATAAAGCACTAGAATATTCATTTGTATTTCCTTCTGTCAGATACAATGAAGCCTATGTTCTTGGGCTAAAGATAGCTTCCTCAGTTCCGTTATAACCTACTCCAGAGATGGCTTCCTGGAGTCTTCTACAACTTAAGCTAACCGGAACTTAGACGTCAGTGCTTGTTTCATAGGCATGCGCTTCTTTGTAAGTGCACTTCTGGGCACCTGACAAAAATGACACAAACCATTTGGACAATGAATAGCAAATTGAACTTTACAAAGAGTATTAGAGGTTATAGCTGTCATCAGTCCCCTCCCCATGTTCAGGAGTAAATGTGTTTATCAAGTGTAAATGGAACAAATCCATTTCTGGTTCAGGAACCTGCAGTGATTGTTCTCTCAGAGACTAGTAGTCATGTGGATGCTCTGAGTCGGAGTCAGAACCCTCAGGCCCAAGGGAGAAAGCATCAGTCTCATTTCACGTCTTCATTTCTCAGGCTGCAAGTTAACAGTCTTATACAGCAGTGATCTTTGTCTGTTTTACTGTATCCTATTTGAGCAGAATGAATGAGGACATTAAGATACCATTTTAAAATCTGAGCTCATCAGTGAGATCTCAACAGACTGACAAGTGTGTAGAGATGGAATCAAGGTAAAATGCAATGCAAGGCCAGAGTTTCTCTAGAGTTGTCTACAGACTATCAATACAACCTTTTAGTAGAATTCTCTCTGGGAGAGGCAGAAACTAAATTTGTGAGTAACAGTTTACAGTAGCTCTAAAGAGACTGTTAACATTGTGCTGAGGAATTATTCAGTAAAAGAAACTCTTGTCACTGTTCATATGGACTGATTCATAAGTTATTCAGCATAGCGAACTGGAGACCTATGCTGAAGCACAGGATGTGTGCCCTTGGAGAAACACTTGAATCCCTAAACACATCACATTTATAGCTTCACGTTTGCCTTGCTCTATTACAGAGTCATGATAATATTAAGAGATGTAGTTGGTCAGACTGGTGCATGCATGCAGTGTGAGGGAATGGAGTAAAAGAACAGTGATTGAGAATAGCATATAGATACCATGACTATTTAGGTGTACTGTAATCATTGTGTTCATACTTTGCCTTTGCCACTAATTATCTATATAATTTCAGACAAGTTATTTAACCTCTAGGAGCCTCTGGGTTTTTTGTTTGTTTGTTCTGTGTAATAAAAAAAGAAGAAAAATTGATCTCGGGAGAATATGCTGAATCTTGCTGATGACAATGACTATCTAAGCACATGAAGTAAAGCAAGAAAATACACACATGTATGTGCACACACATGCCTATCAGAAACATTTACAATGGATATTATGTCTTTGTCCCCTCTTATTAAGTGATAAAATTGTGGCTCAATGGATTTTTTTAAAATCTGTCTTTGTAAACTAAGCAGGAGCAAGATCCAAGATTTTAACTTCAGCATCAAGCCAATTCTATAAGTTGATTTGCCCCAAATTCGCAAAAGGATGTTCCTAGCCTTGTGGAGATTGCAGTGTACTCCTGTTCAGGAATCTTCTCAAGGCACTCTTCATGTCTTTGTTTCTCAGGCTATAGATGAATGGGTTCAGCATGGGGGTCACCACAGCATACATCACTGCTGCAATCCTGTCCTTGATGGCTAAATCAGCAGCAGATGGAATGAAGTACACTCCAATTGCAGACACATAGAACAGGCAAACTGCTGAGAGATGGGATCCACAGGTGGAGAAGGTCTTCCACTTGCCACTTGCTGATGGGACTTTCATAATGGTGGCCACAATGCGAACATATGAAACAATGATTAGCAAAGGAATCAAGATAGTTAATGCCCCTCCCCAGTAGAGCAGCACACACTGGTTGGCATAAGTGTCAGAACAAGAGAGCTTCAACAGAGGAAGCAGTTCACAAAAGAAATGAGGAATGATGTTGTCCATGCAGAAGGATAACTGAGCCAGGAGAATGATGTGTGTTAGAGAGTATGAATGGGCAAGGAACAAGGATATGGCCACCAGCAGGATGCAGCATCTGCGATTCATGACCAAAGTGTAGTGAAGGGGATAGCATATGGCCACAAGCCTGTCAAAAGCCATCACTGCCAGGAGGAAAACATCCAGTCCAATGAACCACAGGAAGAAATAGATCTGAGACAGGCATCCAGTGTATGGGATGGTGTGCCTGTGAGCTTGGATGCTCACTAACATCCTGGGAACTGTGGTGGATGATAAACACAGGTCAGTGAGGGAGAAGTTGGCCAGGAAGAAATACATGGGAGTGTGGAGGTGTGGATCGGAGCCAATTGCCAGGACGATGAGCATATTCCCCACCACAGTGACCAGGTATATGACCAAGAAGATGCCAAAAAGGAAAGGTTGTTGTTCATGATGCTCAGAGAGGCCTAGGAGGAGAAATTCAGAAACACTGCTGTGGTTTCTTGTCTTCATAATTCAGTGAAACTAAAGCATAGAGTGGAGGATGGCACACCGAGAATTTTTCCTAGATATTGCCTAGATGGGAACAGAGATACAAAATCAAGATGATATTAGAACATTGATGGCTATGCATTCTCTCACTGAGATCTAAAAGGACTTGAAACCTAGAAAGACCCTGAGCTGGTCATGATCATGTGCACTACATTAGCTCCAGTAGCACTAGAATAAATACCTGAGACAACCAATTAAAGAGAAATGTTGGGGTTTTGGTCCATGGCCCCATTGTGTCTAGGTCTGTGGCTTGGTAGCACATCCTGTCAGGGAGTACATTGTTGAGGGAAAACTCTCACTTTTTCATAGCTGGGACCTCAGTTTATGACTTTGACATGAAAGAGGAGAAAGGAAAGAGGTGAAGATCCCACAATCCTGAAAGGGGAGCTGGAGCTGACTGAGCCCCACTTTTCAGTTTCCATCATCTACCATTAACACTAAACTTGCACCAAGCCTATAAAACACAGGCCTTTGGAGAACATTCTCTAGTGAAACAATAGCAACTGACTTACTGGAAAAGGAACCGAGTGTCCTAAAAAGAAGGTAAATTAAAGTCAACAGTTCTCACTTAGAGTTTGTGATCTTAAATTTGTTACTAATCTACCACTAATGAGAACACCAGGACTCGTGTAGTCACTCGTGTTCATTGAATCCTTACTGTGTGTCAGCCCCTATCCTGGGTTCCTTTTTTCATGTTGGCAATGTTTTGGTTAGAGCTATCATGCACTCAANAAATACATCCATAAGAAAAGAAAACAAGATGCCACCATGACTGGCAGATCCCTTTAAGTTTAGGGGTTAGCAAGTAGCTCACTGTTAGAGGAATGGATGAGATGAAGTGAGACAGATGAAGAATAGACTGGACGATTAGAAATGCTCCTTAAACAGAGAGATAAGTAAGCATCACTATGGTGATGTGCTCATCTGTTTAGAGGAGACAGGAGGCAAATGTGGCGCAAGTGGGGTGAGCAGAGGAAACTGTAGGGCAGGGGAGATAGAGAAAGAAGCAGAAACAGTGGACATGTGATCCTTCAGTACACATTAGGGAGTTTGTATTTTATTCTCAGTACAACAAGACATCTGTGAGTACATGTGAGTGATTAGGAGGTGACCATAGTTAAATTTATGATATAAAAGATTATTTTGTTGCTGTGTAGAGAAGGATCATATGGATCATAAAGCACATGAGCAAGCAGGATCTTCATGTGATGACATGCGCCTGTCAGCCTTGTATTCCAGAGACTGAGGCAAGATGATAGCAATGGCATGTGTCTGTAATCCCTGAGGCAGGATGATAGCATCGAATCCCTGGGCTACAAAGTCAGATACTGTAGCCAACGACAGCAACACCAAAAAGATTGCAAACAGGGATGCTATAAAGAAACACATGTAGGACCTTAGGGCAAAGCGGAGTGGGTGGAGATGGCCTTTCTAATGAGCAGTAAATGCTGTGTCTGGATTCTAGCCTACAATACTAGAGCTCTCAAAAATAAAAGAATACCTGGAATGTCTTAGACACTTAAGCAGTCTGTGAGAAGGAGACAGATGTTGGCAAGTCCGAGTAATTTTCAGAAGGCGAGAGATTGAAAAAGTCAGAGGCCACAGAGACAATACAAAGGAGTAGAGATAAAAGATTGTGATGTGTGGGCCTTGTACCAACGACATATCATTTGGCCCACACAAACTCTATTCAATGTATCTTTCCCTCATATTATCAGATCAGTAAACAGACAGAAAAGTGAAACAGCTAACNGGAAACCACCAGTTAAAAGGTATATGTCACCATTCACCTCTGGAAAATCTGACATTTAGTTCATGGCACAGTTCCAACTCTGAAAGTGGGTGGCCTTTCAGTTTTCTTAGAAACACCGCAGATATTTGTGAACTGTTTGGAGAAAATAATTTTGCAAATAAAAATCATGAAAAATCTACTTTATCTTATTTGTGTGTGTGTGTGTGTGTGTGTGTGTGTGTGCATGCCCATGTTCAGGTGTGTGCACACAAGTACATTTGTGCACACATTTGGGCATCAGAGAACAACCTTGGGTGTCAGCTCTCACCTTCTGCTCCATTTGAGATAGCATTTCCTGTTGNGCATTGCTGCATACACCAGGCTTCCTGGCCTAAAGCTACTGAGATTCTCTTGTGTCTNCCCCCATATCTCTGCAGGAGTGTTGAAAATTACACATGCATGCTACAGTGTTTGGTTTTATGTGGATTCTTGGTATCAAACTCAAGTCCTCACACTTACTTACCTGTACATCTCCCCAGCCCTAGATCTATTCTTTAAAATCACTCCACTGTAGGTCTAGGATACCATGTTTGTAACTTTTTCTGTACTTTTATTGTTTATCTAATGCCAGAAATACCCATGGATGCAAAATATTTAAGGAAAATCCTAATGAACACAGCCTCTGTGATTCTAGGATAACTGGACACTGGCAACAAACAAAACAAGTAAAAATATAGTCAGAAGCTAGGATTGACATTGAAGGGAGGATCGTGCTAATACCTTTTTAAAAGGTATATTCAGAGCATGTATTTTGAATTCAGGGAAAACACTTTTAAAATTTTAAAATAAAACTTGAGACTTGAAGAAGTAATTAGCTATCAAGAGTAGAAGCAACAAGACTAAGAATATAAACTGCCAGGACATGTGACAGTCCTCAGTCTGGGAAGACAACATTGTCAGAGAAGAATGAGAAATATGATAAATTGCATTCAAGTTGACCACCACAGGTGGCTGGACCACTTGAATGGAAATGTATCAACTGGGTGGTCTCTTCAGTGAGTTTAGGTTCTGAAAGTGAACTCACATAGACCAGCATGTTTACTGTCACACCCTTGTGTAAACNTTTGAGATATATCTACAGAGGAAGAGTCAAAATGAATTTGAAAAAAGAGCAGTCTAGAGATGGCTATATTCTGACATCCCAAAAAGACATGGAGTGACTGCCCTTTGACTTTTGATTTTAATTTCATTCTCATTTTCTCCTTGATAACAAGACATGAAATCACTTATTTTTCAAGGGTTCAGACTCGGGGTATAAGGCAGACCTGAATATAAGTCCTCTATTTTTGTCATTTATTAACTAAGGAGACAACAACAAAACATGTCCACGATCAGCAGCAATGCTGACCACAATAGTAAGGAAAGTTACACATTGACTGCTGTGTCCTGCTTAGGTACTAAAAGTGTACACATCCTGCTGACCACAATAGTAAGGAAAGTTACACACATTGACTGCTGTGTCCTGCTTAGGTACTAAAAGTGTACACATCCCATCAGGTTTTTACTTTTTGAAGAGAAACTAAAATACAAAGAAGTGAAGTTAGCTATCAAGAGTAGAAGCAACAAGACTAAGAATATAAACTGCACAGGACATGTGACAGTCCTCAGTCTCGGAAGACAATCATGCTCAGAGAACAGTGAACAATATGATAAATTGCATGAAATCAATCTAAGTAGGACTTAGTGAGTAAGCAGAAAAGCCCATGTCTAACCTGTGGTCATCTGACTGAACACTTACCCAATTGATTTGAACCAGTAGCAGTTGCTATAAAGCTCTGAGGTTCTGCAGTCATCATTGTTCCTTTCAGACAATGACAAATTCACACTCCAGCCCTTTCTAGAGACTCAAACTCTTCATAACATATAGTGGAAATAGAAACCCAAGGTTTGTGTGTATGGAGGGATATATTTCTGGAGTCACAATATTTGAACAGGAAAGCCTGGAGGTGGCACATATGGGAATATTTCCCAGGTACGGATGCCACAGAGTTCCCATTGGTGAGCAGAGAGACCAATTGTCTCTGAATCCCCAAGGAGAGGAAACACACTGCAGCTGTCAAGGGAGATTTTTATTTCACTTATAGATTGTCAAAGAAGTTTCCTTGATGACTACATTTACCTGTGGGTGTTAGGACAAATGTTTATAGATTGTTGTTAGGGATTATGTTGGTTTAGTAAAGTAGTGATTGTAGATTCTCTTCCAATATCCATGACTTCACTAGAACTAAGTAGTTAGCTATGTTTCCAGCTGAGAGAGGGAGAAATAGTCTTTCCCAGAAGAGCACACTAATTGCTTATCCAATTTCAAATAGTCATCCCTGAAAATATACTTACAGGTAACATTAGACAGACTAAGAAGGTTGTATTTACTAATACATATGCATATACACNTACATACACACATATGCATGAAAAAAAGGGTCATGAATTCAAAAGAGAACATGGAGGGTTATGTGAGAAGGGAATGGAAATATAACAGAGAAATGTTGCAATTACACTACAGTCTCAAAAAATGAATGAAATATTGGTTAGGGAAAAATAGTTAATATTAATGGCACCCCAGAGGATTTTTACAATTTATGCTTCCATTTGTAGTAAAAGAGAGTTTTGGCAGTTCCAAATACTCATCAAGACTTATATTGTTAGACTTTTAAATTTTATTCATTTATTTTTGTGGTGCTGGGGATGGAACCCAGGGCATACTATGTAAGCATTCTGCCACTGTGCTACACCCAGCTACTCATCTTTTGAGTGTCTCATAGTGTTTTAAATTAATATTTCTTTGTTATAAATTGAGTTTGAGCATCTTTTGTGTCATATGGTTAGTGATATAGCTTCCTGTATAAATTAGATATTCAAATCAAATCATTATCTTGTTTTGTTGCATTTTCTCAATTTTTCATTAATTTGAATTACATTTATATATTCTAATTTGATTTCTGTGATAGATGACAAACAGTTAGGCATATAGGCAGATAGATAAGTATGTAGATGGGTGATTTCTAGATAGATAGATAGACAGACAGACAGACAGACAGACAGACAGATAGATAGATAGATAGATAGATAGATAGATAGACAGACAGACAGACAGACAGACAGACAGATAGATAGATAGAACCTTATGTAAGATGCCTTTTCACTATCTATATAGTTAAATGAGTAATGAGCTTTAAATTCATGTTAGTCCAATCTACTTGTTTGTTTATGTGCTTTTCTTATATTGGTTTTTGTTTCTTAATTTTGGTTTTCATTTTTTTTATGAGAGAGAGAAGGAACATGAAGTTGGATAGGTACGGAGGTGGGTAGGATCTGAGAGGTGTTGGGGGAGGGGAATGAATATATTCAAGATGTACCACATGAAAGAGAAAAGAAAGGAAAGGGAAAATCTGTCTAGACAAATGCGGACATATTTCCCCATATTTCTGTCTGGAAGTTTCATGTTTCCCATTTGAGCTTTTGATCCTTTTGGGTTGTTTTGTATAAACAAGAGACAGGGATCTAGTTTCTTTTTTCTGCTGTGGCATATCCAACCTTTTGCTTTTAGGTATCACCTCTCTCTAATATATGTTTCTTTTCTTTTTGTTTGTTGCAATGGGTTATCATTCTGCATCTTAGACTGGCCTAGAACTTACTGTATAGCCCAGGCTGTTTCAGACATCATAGCCCTGCTTCAGCCTCCTGAATCCTTGTGATTATAGATGTATGTCATCATACCTGGCTCACTGTTTAAAAAAAAAAACAGTTGAGTATAAATACACACCGTTAATCCTGACTTCTCTGTTAAGTGGATCAGGTCAGGGTAAAATACATAATTATAGAACTCAGAGAAGATAGACTATCAGAAAACCTACATTATCTAAGGTTAGTGATAGATAGCCTTTTAGATAAAGTTCTAAACACACAATCCAGAAAAGCAGGGATTAATAAGCTATGCTCCTTCACTGCTGGTGGGAGTGCAAACCTGTACAGCTGCTTTGGAAATCAGTGTGGTAGTTTCTCAGAAAATTGGGAATCAATCTTCCTCAAGACCCAGCTATACCACTCTTGGGCATATACCCAAAGGATGCTCAATCATACCACAAGGACACTTGCTCAGCTATGTTCATAGCAGCATTATTCATAATAGCCAGAACCTGGAAACAATCTAGATGCCCCTCAACCAAAGAATGGATAAGGAAAATATGGTACATTTACACAATGGAGTATTACTCAGTGGTAAAAAACAATGACATCATGAAATTTGTAGGCAAACTGATGGAACTAGAAAGAATCATCCTAAGTGAGGTAATCCAGACCCAGAAAGACAAACATGGAATGTACTCACTCTGAAATGGCTATTAGATGCAAAGCTAACAATAACCAGGCTACAATCTACAAACTAGGAGAAGCTAGGTAAAAAGGAGGACCCTAAGACGGATGCACATGTAAGGCCCCAGGAAGGGAAAATAGTTAAGATCTCCTGGATAAACTGGGAGGGGAGATAGAAGGGAAGGGATGGGTGATGGGAACAGAAGGGTTTGAGATGGCTGAGTGGAGAGAGGGACAGAGAGGGAGAGCAANGAAAGAGATATCTTGGTAGAAGGAACCATTAAGGGGTTAGGGAGAAACCTGGTGCTAGGGACATTCCCAGGAATCCATAAGGATGATACCAAGCTAAGACTCCTAGCAATAATGGAGAGGGTGCCTGAACTTACCTTTCCCTATAATCAGATTAGTGACTACCCTAATTGTCATCATAGAACCTACATCCAGTAACTGGTGGAAGCAGATATATAGAGAGACTTATTTAAAAACTANATTTGGTAGCTGTGGCTGAGCCAGTGCTGGTGGGACTGGAAACTCAGCTAGGCTATGGTCTGAGTGGCAGGCCACAGTCAGCAATTAAAGTATTAGTAGATTCAGGTGTGGTTGCTAAGCTGACAGAAAAATGATAAATTCTCTCTCTCTCTCTCTCTCTCTCTCTCTCTCTCTCTCTCTCTCTCTCTCTCTCTCTCTCTCTCTCTCTCTCTCTCTCCCCTTCCCTCCCACCCTCTCTTTCTCCACTAGAACAGCTTACAGGCTGTGGTCCAGCTAGTCCAACAATGGCTGTCTACCAATAGCAGGTCCAAGAATCCAGTAGTTGTTCAGTCCACAAGGATGGATGTCTCAGCTGGTCTTCAGTATATGCCAGAATTCAGTAGAAGTAGGCTCTATGGCCAGTGAAGGAATAATGGACTTAACAGCAAGAGTGAGGGCAAGAAGGCAAAGAGAGAGCTTCCTTCTTCCATGTCTTTATATAGGTTTCCAGCAGATGTGGCCAGATTATAGGTGGATCTGACCACACATCAAAAATCTGGATTAAAAGTGGATTTTTCCACTTCAAATGATTTATGAAAAGAATATTTCACAGGTGTGTCCAGCCATTTGGGTTTTTATTTAATTCCAGATGCAGCCAAGTTGACAACCAAGAATGATTATCATAATATGGAAAGCATTGTACTAAGTAAACTCACCCAGACCCAGAAAGCCCACAATTACATATTCTGTCTCCCATATGAATCCTAGCTTATGAACTCCATATATGTGGATGTAAGCTGAGTTGAGTGTGAATACAGGCTATGAAACTAAAAAAGGAGCCATGAGAGGGTGAGAGGAGAAAAGGAGGTTCTAGGGGAGTGCTAGAGGAGAGCAACAGGACACACATGCCATGAAGGTAGAAGGGAGGTCTTGGGAGGGATTGCAGAATACTGAGCCAAAGATCTTAGCAGATTTTTGACCAAAGATATACAAATAATCAAAAATATGAAAAGATAGTCCACTTCAGGTGTCAACAGGGAAATGAAAATTAGAGAAATAAAACACACAACAGTTAAAATAACTAAAGTTGATCTGGGAGAAGTAGGTGGCAATGTTGATCAAAATACATTGTAGGAAATTCTCAAAGGATTAATAAAAAAATAAGTAAATCCCCCAACATAAAAATATTCATCCACATACATCTATACCTTTAACAATCGTTGCTTGGAGGTATGCCCTTGAGACACCAAAATCAAGTTAAGCAGTCCGAGATTAGCCTCAACATCTGAAGAAGGCCTCAGGGATCTCATCAACCCCTTGGAGTCAGCTCTGCTAACTTTGATTCAAATTTTCTCTAGTTAGAGCAATCACAGCGCAAACTCCCCTGAGAGGTCACCACACAACAGTCATCCTAAGAAGGATCCCAGAACCAGATTTAACAAAGCTAAAACCATGAAATTCTACCTGGACTTCCACAATCNGGAGCCCTTGACTCTGGAGTCAGGAGAGCTCTGTCTTTTGAGATGAGAGCTGAGAAACTAGCATCATGCTGGGACCCAGAGATTAGTGGGAAAACTGTGAGTTGAGGCCAGAGAAGGGAGCTGCATTGCCCTTTGGAGCAGGAGTCTTTATTTCCCATTATTCTTCTTAACTAGCTTTGGCCGGAGGAGAAGAATGAAGTTGAACACTGGTTGAGAGGCAGACTTGGAGTTAATTAGCAGATATGCAGAATGCCAGCTTCCAGAGAAAGCTGGAATAAAGACTTCGGGTGTGGAGGTAAAGCTGGCAGAAGCTGCTTGCCCTCCTGGCCACTCCACAAAGCCTTGCACTTCTTTCCTTTATCCTTTGTAACTTCAAATATTTCTTGAATTAGTAACTCCCCAAATCCAACAGAAAGCAGAATCTGGTTTTTGGTTTTCAGTCCATCTGCTTTGTACTGAAACTGCTTCAGGTCCTCTACAGCATAGGTTTTGGAGGAAGAAAATCCTCAGCATTACTAAAAGAACCATTGAATTCTCATCATCACACCCTAGAAACATGGAATAAAGACTTGCTGAGTTGTCATGATTCGGATCATTGAATGTGTTAAATAACAGCTTCTTGTGTATCGCTGGATCCAAATCAATGGAAAGAGTTAACCAAACCATCAGCATCTCTGAGTTCATCCTCCTGGGACTTTCCTCTCGGCCTGAGGACCAAGAGCCACTCTTTATTCTCTTCCTCACCATTTACCTGGTCACCATAACAGGGAACCTGCTCATCATTCTGGTCATCCGCTATGACCCTCATCTCCAGACTCCCATGTATTTTTTCTTGAGTTTTCTGTCTTTAACTGACATTTGCTTCACCACGACCATTGTCCCCAAAATGCTGGTGAATTTTCTGTCAGAAAAAAAGACCATCTCCTATGCTGGGTGTCTGACTCAAATGTATTTTCTCTATGCCTTGGGCAACAGTGATAGCTGTCTTCTGGCAGTCATGGCCTTTGACCGCTATGTGGCCATCTGCAATCCCTTCCACTATGTCACCATTATGAGCCACCATCGATGTGTCCTACTGGTTACCTTCTCTTGCTCTTTTCCACACCTCCACTCACTTCTGCACACACTTTTATTGAATCTTCTCACCTTTTGTGACTCCAATGTCATTCATCACTTTCTCTGTGACCTTAGTCCTCTGATAAAATTATCCTGCTCCTCTACATTTGTCAATGAGCTTGTGATAGTGACGGAAGGATCTCTTGTTTTGGTGACCCCCTTTCTATGCATTGCTTTCTCCTACATAAGAATCCTCATTACAGTTCTCAAGATTCCTTCTGCTGCTGGGAAACGCAAAGCCCTTTCCACCTGTGGTTCTCACCTCACCGTGGTAACTCTCTTTTATGGAAGCATCTTCTATGTGTATTTACAGCCAGTGTCTACTTACACTGTCAGGGACCATATAGCAACAATTGTCTACACAATTTTGTCATCTATGCTAAACCCTTTCATCTACAGCTTGAGAAACAAAGACCTGAAGCAGGGCCTGAGGAGGCTCATGAGCAGAAGGAGAGTCTAAGAAGCATCCCCTGACAGACATAAGTCCGCTCCACTGGAACCTGGCTTGTTTCTACTGGTTCTTGGTGAGCGGCCAAGTTGTCAGATGTCAGCATTTTTAGTGGACATGAGGCAAGGCTACGGGGGACAGTATATCACTGATGTGCTCCATGGTGACTATCAGTTATTCCCGCACCTGCGTAGGCATGGTGTCCTTATTCCCTGTTTCTCTTTTCCTCCATCACATTATCTGTATTCTCATCTTCCACATACTACTTTAAACTAATCTTTTTTCTCTCAAATATTTCCTAATTTCTCACCATTTATTAGACTGGTCCTCGAAATGCCACACATTTTAAAATATCACTTAAAAATTACATAATTTGTANCAGTTGAATGAATGCTTTTGCAAGCTGAAGATAAGGATAAAGAAGGAAGGGGAAGGATGAGGAGAATGATGATTACATTTTAGCTATTATTTTTCACTTGGGGAAATTCCAGGGTTTTTTTTTTTTTCACTGAAATGTTTCTGTGAAACATTTCACAGAATCTGAATTTTGTCTGATCTTTCATTATTTTCTATTCTCTCTGAATTATACTACTGTGGCTTTGTTTCCTTTTAATTTTCTCTTAGATGTTGCCATTGAATTAAAATTGCTAATAGAACAAGAAACAGGAATAACAGCATGGAAATTATCCATTCCAAAAGGGGGGTGTAGAAAATAATATACATGAAATATGCTGCTTATTCTAGAAATTTCAACTCACAGGATTATAATGTAGCATTATTATCATAAATGTATACTGAGTAATACTACTCTAAGTATGTACTGAATATTAGGATATGTTTGGATACATTCAAAGATGTTCCAGTAATCTCAGTTTCAAACAGGAAAAATAACAGCAATTTGAAATCCTACCGATTAAGAAATAAAGATGTGGTTAATTCCATGTAATACTGTCATATACTTCAAGTTCAAAGAATCAAATATATTTTTATTGCTGCCTTGAAAAGCTATTGAGGAAGAAGATAAAAATGTGGAACGAAACAGGGCATGGGGTGCACACCTCTAATCCCAGCACCCCGGAGAGAGAGACAGGTGGATCTCTGTGAGTTCGAGGCCAGCCTGGTGCATAGCGAGCTCCAAGCCAGCCAGGGCTACACAGCGAGAAAAAAAAGAGGAAAAAAATGTGGAACGAAATGAATATACATAGATGTAGTGCCTGGGTAAGAGGGGNAATGTGGGGGAGGACAAGGCAGGGTACTTCCACTTTCTTCTATCCATTCATAATGCTTAAATTTGCTCAAATAAAATCTGTTGTTCATAGAATTTAAAGTTATCAGTACATAAGATGGTCGATGCNATGGTGAAGGACTGAAATCTACCAGCTGAAAAGGAGCTTTCCAAGTGCTCAAGTGTCTGACAACATTATTTGGCACACTAGCTTCAGGCAGATAAACTGATAACTCTGTAAGATACAATTACATATGTCAAACTTGTCTTTGGAGTATTTGTTTTATTTCATCTTATTTTATTTTTTTATTGAAAAATTTAGTTTATTCATTAGGAATTCCATACACACATGCGATGTATTTAAATCAAATCTATTCCCCACTGCCNGACTCCAAGTCCTCTCAGACCCTGCCAAATCTTAACTTTATTTCCTGTTTTTATAACCTGCTGAGTCTAGTCGCTGATGCCTGTGAGTGACAGGTTTCTGGGTCATCCGCTGGAACATGACAACCTAGCAGAAACTACATCCCTAAAGAAAACGACTCTCCCTACTTTAACTGCTAATAGCTTTCCAGCTAGAGATGGGGCTTTGTGACCCCTCCCCTGTTTATACTGGAACTTGGACCNGTTTGATCTTGCAGGCAACAATAGGCACTGTATGTTCATGAGTTCAAAGCCTGTCACGTCCAGAAGACACTGTTCTGTGGGAGTCTTCCTGAACTTCTGACTCTTCCAATCTTTCCACCATCTTCTCTGATGATCCCTAAGCATCATGGTGAAAGGGGTGTGATANGAATGTCCCTTTTAGGGCTGAGCAACCCACACTCACTCATTCTTTGCCCTCTGACTAGTTGGGAGCCTCTGTATAAATCACTGTCCACTGCANTTACAAAGCTGTTCTGATGGGGGCTGATAGCTGGACTAATCTTGGCTATAAAGGTAAGTGTTTAGGAGGCAGGTTTCTGGTTTTGTTTTTTGTTTTGTTTTTTATTATTTTATTCTTCTATCTGGTGCGTGTGTGTGTGTATGTGTGTGTGTAGCACAGTGTATGTGTGGAGGTCAGAGGAAAACTTACTGAGTTTTTAAGAATTCAGTGTATCCTCTAGATACTAGTCCCTTGTCAAATATGTGATCAGAAATATTTTGGTTTTGGTGGAAGGTGTGAGTTCTCTCCTTCTAAGTTGAAGATTCTGGGTATCCAATTCAAATGAAAGGCTTGGTGGCAAGAGTTATCTGATGAGTCACCTCAGTAACCCTCTTTTGGGTATTTAAAATATACCTGTATTATCCTGCTGCATAAAATGAGAAACACAAGTCATTCTAATATGTGTTTATTTGTAATTGTCCACCCTCTCTATACCAAACATGGATATTTCTATATTGCATGGGCCTTGGGTCCTAACCCTATTTTACACCATGCCTAAGTCCAGAAGCCTACTCATTGTCTTGACTGTGCCATTTTCCATGGGTGTCAACATTTAACCAAAGGGCAGAAATACACTAGGCAAACAGTTCTAAGACTTGACAGTGAAAGTGAACTGCATCATCTAGAAAATGAAACCCAGATAAAATGAACTTCATCAAAAAATTTTAAGTATTTTCTGTAGAGGATCCTGCTTAAGGGACAAAAAGAAAAGAAACTACACAGTGGGAGAAAACATCTTCTTTTCTTTTTTTAAAGAGATTTTTCTCTTCATTTTACATACCAACCACAGATTCCCCTCTCCACCCTCCTCTCACCCTCCAGCCTTCCCACCCAACCTACCTCCTCCAAGGCAAGGTCTCCCATGGGGAGTCAGCAGAGCCTGGTACATTCAGTTGAGGCAGGTCTAAGCCCCTCCCCCCTGCACCAAGGCTGTGCCAGATGTCCCACCATAGGCACTGGGCTCCAAATAGCCAGCTCACGCATCAGAGACTGATCCTGATCCCATTGCCTGGAGGCCCCCTAAACAGTTCAAGCTAAACAACTGTCTCTCCTATCCAGAGGTCCTAGTCCGGTACCACAGGGGCTCCAGAGCTATTGGTCCACAGTTCATGCATTTTCACTAGTTTGGCTGGCCATCTCTGTACATTTTCCCATCATGATCTCGATGTCCCTTGCTCATAGAATCCTTCCTCTCATCGATTGTACTCCTGGAGCTCGGCCTGGCTCTCAGTCGTGGATCTCTGCATCTGCTTCCATCATTCACTGGATGAAAGCTCTGTGATGACAGTTAGGGTATTCACCCATCTAATCATTGGAGTAGGCCAGTTCAGGGACCCTCTCGACTATTGCCAGTAGTCTAAGGTGGAGTCATCCTTGTGGATTCTTGGGAACTTCCCTAGCACTCTGTCCCTATTCCCATGATGAATGAAGAATTTATCATGGTCTCTCTTTCCTTGCTCTCCCACTCGGTCCCTGTTCCAGCTCGGACCTCCCATTCCCCTATGTTCTCATCCCCCATCCCTTGCCCTCTATTACCCCCCATCACCTCCAGTTTGCTCATGTAGATCTCATCTATTTCTCCTTCAATAGGTGATCCATGCGTCCCTCCTAGCTAGCCTTCCTAGAGTTATGGGTTGCAGTCTGGTTATCCTTTGCTTTACATCTAGTATCCACTAATGAGTGAGTACATACCATATTTTTCAAATCACATATTTGGCAAAGGATTAGAATCTAAAGGACACACAGACCTTTTAGCAATGAACACTGAAATGATCCAATGGGAATAAGAGCAAAAGACATGAAAAGGCATTTCACCAAAGAAGATGTATGGATGCAGATGAGAACTCCCAAAAACAAACACTAGTAGCCATATGTGAAATGCAAATTGAAACAATGGAATTTGACTACATACGCATCAGAATGGCCACAATTTAAAAAAAAAAAGATGACAACACCAATGCTTATCAAGATTTAGACACTTTGCTTGGAACAATGACAAAGCAACATGACACCCAGAAAACACGAAAGCCAAGNGTGCAACTATTCTGCAATTCAAAACTTGCATTTATCACAACAAAATAAAAATTATGTTTTCATGCAAATATGCATTTTTGTGTGCATTTTGAGACCAAACCTAGGACCTTGTGTTTGCTAGGTGAGTGTTCTACCACTGGGTTAAGTTCCTAACCCAAAATGTGCACAGTTTCATTCATATTATATTTAGATATATGACTAGGTAGCTCCTTTCTGACAGCTTATAGAGAAGTTTAGCAACCAAGATTCTAGTATACTTCTATTTAAATGTCCCAGTTGATTTTTTTAGCCTCTTCTTTTGCTAGTAGGATTGGTTGGATGTTTGAATAGTGTTTCAATAAATATGAGTCCTCAAATGTTTGAAAACATTATTCTGTGCATATTTCACTCCAAATGAAAGGCTTTCATAGAAACACTGTTTTCTTTGGGGAAATTAAGATATCACCCACAAACATATGAAGGACAAAGTAAATAAAAGAAGTAAAGGCCCTAACTCATAACAAATGTGTCTAATGTACTTTTAATAAATAAGAGTCTATGAAGTGAATGAATAATTTAACATCTAGAAAGGATACCTTGTAGAGTTCCCTGGAGGACATGTTGAGATATTCATATTTTATTCTTTGATAGTTTCATAGGAATATATAATGAAATATGATAATATACACTCCCCATTTACCCCTCTAGCTCTCCCCATATTCTCCTCCTAAGATCTAAAAACATTTTTATGTGTATAGGTATTTTGCCTACATATATGTCTATTACCACATGCATGCCTGGTACCCCCTGCCCCAGAGGCCAGAAGGAAACAAACATTGGAACTGGAGTTACAAATGGTTGGAAGCATCAGGTGGGTGTTGAGAATTGAACCTTGGTCCTCTGGAAAAGCAGTAAATGCTCTTAACCACTGAGTCATCTCTCCAGACACTCCACCCTAACATTTTAAAAGTTTTACTTTAGAGAAACACACACACACACACACACACACACACACACACACACAGAGATCTTCTGAAAAATGAATGGTTTCAAACTATCCAACTATAAGGAAATGGTTTAAAACAGGATGGATGAACTGTTGATAATGAACAACCTGGTGAAATATTTAGAGAATGATACTAAATGAGGGAAAAGTCAGCACTCTAAAGCTTATGTACTATATGACTCCATTGATAGCACATTCTTGAAATTAGAATACATAAATGGGGAAGGGTTTGGTGACTAGGGTTGAAGAAGAGGGTTGTGGGCAAAACCGAGAAAGAAATGGGGTGGCTTAAGTGGGCAATGTAAGAGAACCCAGAGGCTGTATAGATGTTCTGTTTGTTGATTGTGCAAATGTCAGTAAAATAGTTGTGATAATAATTTTGAAAAGTTATCTTTGGATAGAAACTCCCTATACAGTAAGTGAGATCTCTCTATACTATTTCTTATAACTGCATATATATGTACAATTATATGTATGATATATATCTTTAAATTAAGCCTTCTACCACCAGCACCTCATTTCCTCACCCCCTCCTTGTTTGGACCTTTCCATCCTCAGTATCCTCCATCTCTAGTTTCACTTTACCTGCATTTTGTTTTCCTCCTCCTTAAAGGCATCTACCTCCAGTGACCCATTTCTACTTCCCCAGCTTTCACATGTACTGCAGGTTACACATAGAGAACAAAAGATTCAAAGATAGAATCTGCACATGAAAAAAACATACAATGTTTGTCTTTCTGAGCCTTGATGACCTCACTCAGCTTCATTTTTTCCAGTTCCATTCATTTACTTGCAAATTTTATTTTTTCTTTATAGTTGAGTAATNTTCCATTGTGTATATGTAGCAAATTTTCCTTATCCGTTCATTAGTTGATGGATATATTGGTTGATTCCATTTCCTAATTATGAATTGAGCTTCAGTGAACATGGATGTCAACTATATNTGTAGTATTTATGAAGTCTTTTTTTATATATGCCCAAGAATGATATAGCTGAATCACGTGATAGTTCTATTTTTAGTTTTATTGAGAAACCTCTACAGTGATTTCCACAGAGACTATACTAGTCTACTTTCCCACCAGCAGTGTATGAGGTTTTCTCCCTTTGCCACATCCATGNCAGTGTTTATTGTCATTTGTAGTCCTCATGTTGGCTGCTCTAACTGAGCTGAGATGGATGCATGAAAAATATAAATGGGAACTTCTGATCTTCCAAACCAAAAAAAGAAATTCAATCTGAGGGAACTGTAGAACACAGGTGACAGGAAAAGAGAAGGGCATATTATACTTGGAGTTAAAGGATTAAGTGGAAATAGGGGGCTTGAGAAGAGAAGAGGGTAGGAGGATCACAAAAACCAAGAATGTGTGAAGAAGCCTTATAAAACCCCACTAGTTCATAAACAAATTAAAAATGAAATATATATATATATATGTGTGTGTGTGTGTGTGTGTGTGTGTGTGTGTGTGTGTGTGTATGTGTTTTAAGGGGAATTTGAATGGAAATAACCTGCATGAGTGGACAATGCTGCTCAAAGAAAATATAGGTTATTAAATGAAAATGTCAGGTATAATTTATCTCCCTATGAGTTATTGATCAAAGAGTTTGGAAAAGCACCTCAAAACAACACAGGCTATTATTATTACTCTTGGTAGACCACCATAACTAGATGGTAAAATCCTATTGCTAAAGATGGTTATCACTTTGGATGAAGGACATAGAGATACCAGCCTCAACTGGCCAGGGAATTCTCCCCCTGCTGGCTTGCTCACATAGTGTCAAAAGGTGCTAATAAGCTGTAAGGGGAGAAAAGACATCAGTGGTCTTACACAGCTGTGAGTCCTATATGCTGCAACACTGACCTGCTGACATGTGCACATGGGTACAATAGTGGCATCATGGTTATGGGGGCAACCAACCACTTTCTGATTGGGTAGGAGGCCTATGAGTGGGGAGATCACAGGCCTTGGGTGAAGGTGGCAGCTACTGTTATTATTTTGCTAAATAATCACACTGTCAACTATCCTTATCAATATTTATGCTTATATTTGTAGATTTATGTTGTTTTCAACTTTGGTCATAAAAAGTTCTTTTTGTAATGGATAGTGATCAATGCAGAGACTTATAACTGGCCAAAGTACTGAATGGAAATAACTCTGAGTGCTTATATGTGCATGGGTCAACTTTAGCAACCTCCGAACCATCAGAGGCTCAGGAAACTTCATGGATAAGGATACAGAAAGAATGTTAAGAGTCAGTGAATGGGAGAAAAGCAATGAAATATTGACTTCTTGAGATGACACAGCTATTGCATGCATAAATTCACAGAAGCTATGGCTACTTGCACAAGATCAAGCCAGTCAAAATTCCAGTGTGAATGAAGAAGGGGCCCTCATGATCCCTAAAGGAGACCCTTTTGGCAGCTGATGGATGTTGAGGGAGGATTATTGTTCTTTGGGGGATGTGGCCACTGGTAGGCTGTTCATTCCCCAGTGGATGGCCAAATAGCATGTGCGTATTGGCAATATTAATTCAACTAATAGATTTATCAATAACAAAAAAATGAAAAAGGATCTGAACCTAGGAAGGAGATGGGATGGGGAACTAGGAAAAACTGGAGAGAGATGATGGTAGGTGGATATGACTAATATACATTGTATGAATGCATGGAACTTTCAAATAATAAAAAATTAAAATTTTAATTAATGTGCTTCCAACTACTCAATAAAAATAGTGGAATGGTTGTAAGATGTGCACTAAAGGGAAACTTAAATGGCACCAGAGAGAAGGGAACAAATGAGAGGAAAAAGGAAAATAAAAAGAAAGCATGCCATTTGGGAAGAAAGACAAGAAAAGTTTGAAATTAATGGCCAGTATACCATAACCATACAAGTCTTTAAAATTTTACTGTAAAAAGGGACCATTACAGTAGAGAGACATCCATATAAAATACAGATTTGCTTAACTGAGTCTAGATAATTTGGACCAATTTTCTAAATGGGAATAAGTAAAATGTTGGTATGAAATGCTTTTAAATACACTCTTGAGAGCCCTGCAATCATTAAATAATGAAGAATTATAAACACTGCAGAAAGTGTGAACTCAAAACCCAAGTCCAGCATTTGAACCTGCTCTAGCCAGGAAGGCATTTTCCAAACCTTGGGAAATGAATCATAGGTAACTTAAGTAAAAACCCCGATTCTATCCAGATGAATTAGCAAGAAGCACCCCTTGATTTTAAAGACACATTTAGAAAAATGTAAATTCAATAAACCAAGCTTTCACCTAAGAAAACTGGAGAAAGAAGAGAAAATTAAATCTAGTGGGAGAAGAAGTAGTAAGAGTTAGAGCAGAAACCCATGAAACTGCAAAGGAGACATCACAAAAGAGAGATAAGGACCAGGCGTCCCACCATAGGCATTGCACTCCAAAAAAGAAAAAGGAAAAACCAGCTCAAGTGGGAGGAGGTGGGATTGGGGGTGGGTGGGTTGAGGGGCAAGGCTGGGGGGAAGGTGGGAGGAGGGAGGAGAGGGGGTTCTGTGGTTGGTATGTAAAATAAGAAAATCTTTTAATAAAAAATGCAAAAAAGAGAGAGAGAGATAAGGACACCAAAGGTTGATTCTTTGCAAGAATTAGCAAAACGCACATTTGTTTGGAGACAGGGTTTTGTTATGCAGCACAGGCTGTCCTTGAGCTGAGGATCCTGCAGCTTTTACCTCCCAAGGGCTGGGGTTTGAGGCATGAGCCACTACAACTCAATGCAAAAATCTACAAAAATGGTCTCTCTAATAGGAGAGCTAGATAGAGAAAAGAAGACAGATGAAAAAGAGGAGCAGGAGGGAGAGGGGCTGGGGAAGGAGAGAGAAACTGAAATCAAAAGTGGTTAAGAGGGCTTCAGTGCAGATCCATGGGTAATGAGACAAATAACAAAGGGACATTAAAGGAAGCTCTGCACCCACAGGTTTGCTAGCAAGTCACATCTGCTTAGGTCCACACAAGAGGAAATTGACAAAATCAATACATCTATATCTATTACATAAATAATGTAACCTTTAATGACTTTCCCAAACAGGAGGCATCAGGCCTCAACAGTTTTACTGATAAATTCTACCAAACTTTTAAGTAAAAATAGATNCTAGGTCCCTATAATCTCGTCTAGAAAATAGAAGCTGAGGGAGTGTAAAGCTATCATCATCACAATGCTAAAAACTTGAAAAAGATGATGTAAGAAAGGAAAACTGCTCTCGAATATCTCTCATGAATCTTGATGCAAAATCCTCCATGAAATATTGAATAAATTAAATGCAACACTGAAGCAAACAGAATTATACACCATGAGAAAGTGGTATCTATCCTAGTTATGCAAAACTACTAAAAATTAGAAGAACAATTATTGTAAATTATCACATCAACAAGCTAATGAAGAAGAAAGGCATCCAATATATATGAAAAAGTATTAGATAAAATTGGAAATACAAGGAAACCACCTCAATTGGATAAAGAATATCTCTGAAAACCTTAAGATAACATCATACTTAGTGGTCAGCAACTAGCAGTTTTCCCACTAACNCTAGAAACAGGTGTAAAGGTTCCCTTTCACCACTATTTTTCAGTGCCACTCTGGAAAACTTAGCTCCTACAATATGATAAGAAAAGGAAATAAAACATGTACAGATTGGGAAGAAAGAAACACAACTGTCTTTCTTTGCAGATAACATAATGCATGAAGAAAATTTAAGAAATTGCTAAAGAAACCCTCATGGAAACATTAAGAAATTATACCAAGATTTATAAAAGGTAATATACAGAAGTTCATTTATTCCTTTTACTATTTTTTTACATTGTTTTGAACTCGATGTAGCTCATGATAATTCTTCTTCCTTGGGTTACTTAGTGCTAGGATTGCAGGCATGTGCCCAGGTCATTAATTTCTTTATTATACACCAAGAGTGAACAAATGTTATTCAAAATTAAAAACAAATTAGAATTTACATTAATACCAACCCAAAATGATAGATGTGCACATGTAATAAAATATATAAAAGCTCTTTATGAAAGCTTCATAATTTACAAATAAAAAAGACAATGATGGTTAAGCTTTGTCACTTTTTATAATCCTAATTGCTATCAGACTAGTTTTGACATAATTATTGTTCTCAAAATTTCCAGCACAATTGATTTTCTTTTAATTTTAAGAAACATTTCATGTAAAACTCCAGAGAATGAATCATGTATAATCAAATACAAAATTGACACATTGTAGGCACTTAAGAATTTTTGTTTTCTTTGAAAATATCCATTACAATAAACAAAAAGTAAAGAAATGAACAGAGAGGACATAGTGTAACATATGTATTACTTTGATATTTGTCTAAATGGTCATCACTCAATAGTATTCTTAGGTTGTTCTTCCAAAACCTTCCTTGTCATGGTCAGCACAGTGTGACGAAATGGAAGTCACAGGCCCTGGAATCAATCTACCTGGTTTTGGCAACTTATTTATATCCTAGGTTATAGTTTCACACCTCTCCTTCAAAAGACCTGATGTGTTTAACAATGAGTGGCAGTGTAGGCAGCCAACAAATGTTTGTTTCCTTGTCCCTTTGTCTCAATGTTTGCCTCAATGGCTGCAGGATGGACAGCATACAACTCAGTCAATTGTGGTTGATATGCTGGTTTTAAAACTGAGGATCGAGGATGATGTTCTATTGTCAGCAATGGTTGTTACACTAAGGTCAAGGAAGATCGAAGCAGAAGACCTCATTTCACATCATAGCCTAGAGGAGGTAAATACCCTTATTGTTTTATTTTTAACTCAGAGTCACTGAAGTGATGGAAGGCAGGGTTTTGATAACAGCACTAGGATTAAGCATTAGAGTTATAATAAGAAGACTGCTTTTGCACCACCAAAAAGTTTTCCCAATGCCTCCTTCATGTCTCTATTCCTCAAGCTGTAGATGAATGGGTTCAGCATAGGAATCACAATCATGTAGAGAATGGCAGCCCTGCTTTCCCTCTCTGCAGAGTGAGTTGATGGGGGAAGTAAATACACACCCATCAGAGATCCATAGAAGAGCAGAACAACTGTAAGATGAGAGCCACAGGTGGAGAAGACTTTCCACCGCCCTCCAGGAGAAGGGATGCCCAACACAGCCCAGGAAATGCGGACATAGGAGAAGACAATCAACATGAGAGGAATAGCGAGAAACACCAAGCCCATGGTAATTATCATCAGCTCATTAATACGGATGTCAGAGCAGGCAAGTTTCAGCAGAGCACTGGGATCACAATAGAAGTGGGGGATGGCTGTGTGGGCACAGAAAGCCACACGGGTCAGCAGCAGTGTGTGCATCAGGGCAGGGCAGTTGGTCAGCACCCAACACATGCACAGCATTAGTGCACAGAGTTGGGGACTCATAGCTGTGCTGTAATGCAGTGGCTGGCAGATAGCTACATAGCGGTCATATGCCATCACAGCCAGAAGGCAGTTGTCAAGGCCACCAAACATTAGGAGGAAATACAGCTGGGTAAGGCACCCAGAATAGGAGATGGTCTGACTGTGGGTATGAATGTTGGCAAGCATTTTGGGGACTGAGGCAGAAGTGAAACAAGCATCAGTTAAGGACAGATTGGCCAAGAAGAAGTACATANGAGTGTGAAGGTGTGCATCAGAGCTGATGACAAGGATGATGAGCAGATTCCCCACCATAGTGACCAGGTACATGCCCAGGAAAATGCCAAATAGAAGAGGCTGCTGCCCTGGCTGCTCAGAGAGTCCCAGAAGGAGGAAGTCTGAAGGATCAGATTGGTTCACTCTGCTTGGCTTTCCCATCCTGTGTAGTTCTTGTGTGCAAATGAAAAGTCTCCATGTNCCAATATTTTATCGTTAGATCAGCTCATACATACAGATTTGGAAAGGGGAGAATATGTGATCCTGGTCCATGAGCATCTCTGGGTATCACTGGAAATAAAATATGAAATATTTTATAAAATAATTAATATAATAAGGACCCAAATGCTAATTTTGCTTTCTATGCTGCAGCAGGGTCTATAGAAAAGTGATCAATTTGATTAGAGAAGTCAGCATTTGAAGGAGGTGGGAATTAAGTATGGCCTTGCCGGGCGGTGGTGGTGCACGCCTTTAATCCCAGGAGGCAGAGGCAGGCAGATCTCTGTGAGTTTGAGGCCAGCCTGGGCTACAGAGTGAGTTCCAGGAAAGGCGCAAAGCTACACAGAGAAACCCTGTCTCGAAAAACCAAAAAAAAAAAGTATGGCCTTGTTCGTCATATTTGAAAAGCACTTTAAGTTGATGCATTAGAAAGGAGGTGCAAATCTTTATCATCACTCCCCCTCTTCTCCCAGTGCATGCACACACACACTTACACATACTCACATCCACACACATGTGTTATAGCTTTTTGTATGGACACTGAAAANGACTTTGAACTTTCCCCTATCTGGGGGCATTGGACATGTGGGCTGAGGGCAGTGATATCTCACTGTTGCAGCCACTATTAGGATGTCCCTCCAAACTCTGCTCTTTATATTTCTTCTCCCCACTTTTTTGTATCTCTCTGTGGTAATCTGGGGACTGGTATTTATGATCATCTTTCTTCACTCCTATGATCTTACTCTCTCTCCAATACTTAATTTTTACCAGATGGAAGGAAAATAAAGGATTTTAGGTCTTTGTTCTTGGATTTAGAGTAAGCTGGTNTTGCATAGCTTTTGTAAAGGTCGTGGCCTTAGAAGATTCATGGTCTTTTCAGTTTTCTGTTTACTCTGTGATTCATAAGAAGCTTCTAATCTTAAGAAAAGACTTGGGTTGCATACCCCTAAAATGTTTGTCTATTTGGGTGGCAGAGTGTGTGTGTGTGCATTCTTATCCTTCCAGGTCCTCACCTGTCACAGTGTGTACCAATTTGAAGTATCTTCAGATTCTCAAGTTTTCTCCCTAGCTGGAAAATTCTCAGTGAAGATCTAACAGGAACCTTTTCTGACTTGGTCAGTAAAGCTGGCATCCCCTGAGTCTAGTGCTCTTTGAGAACACCAAGGGTGTGTGATTCAATTTCTGCTTCCTTGGACTAAAAAAGGACAGGGATTTCTTAGGGCTGCGATGGCTCCTGACTGATCATTTCCCAAGTCAACTTATTAAAGCCAACCCCAGTGTCATTGTAGAGCCTGCTCTCCAGCCAGCTCTGTCTGGGTCCTAGGGGACCTGGGGCATTTCTTTCCTCAAAGGTTAAGTACAAGTCTCAGGAGCGTGATTCTGAATCTCTTGCTAGGGTGTTCTTTAGCTTGACTAGCTAGCCCACTGGGACTCCCGCCTATGCATTGGACAACTCACTTTCTAGCCTTTGCCCTCATTAAAATGAGATGGAAAAGAAAATTGAGAGTGTAAGTAAAAACACAGTCATTGTTTTATTGGTTTATACACTGATTTTTTAATTCTTCTCTCATACATTACATCCTGAACAGTTTCCCCTCCCTCCTCCCCTCCCAATCCCCCTCCTATCTCTCTCCCATCCACTTTTCCTCCTTTCCCTTCAGAAAAGGACAGGTCTCCCAGGGATATCAACCAAACACGGCATATCAAGTTGCAATAAGTCTAGGCACCACCTCTCTAAGGCTGGATGAAGCAACTCAGTAAGAGGAAAGGGCCCCAAAAGCAGGCAAAGGGGTCAGGGACAGCCCCTGCTCCCACTGTCAGAAGACCTACAAGAAGACCAACCTACACAACCACAACATAAATGCAGAGGGCACAGGTCAGACCTATGCAGGCTGACATAGCCATTTTTTACTTCCCTAAACAGAAAAATGTTAATATAAGACACTCCCACAAAACATCCAAAAACCTTGAGTTAGGCCCAGTACACAAAGCACAGCAGCCATATCAGTGACGCAAACGTCAAGCACTCCAGCCAGCCGTACCAGCTCACACAGCAGCCGCCTGTGTTCCTTCCATGTTCCTGTTAGCAACCAGTTCTTCCTGAACAGTTCAGTTCAGTGCATAATCACAAATAATAAAGCAAGCTTCCAGTGTTGGAACTACAGTATTCTCCCTTGTAGATGGGAAAATGAGTGTCCATTTGATTTGACGATTTGAGGAGAATTCCTTCTGGTGTCTGCTCACATCTAGACACCAACCCTTTAACCACTGTACATCATCCCAGCACTACTGGTGGGCAACTGGAATTTTGATTGAATTATTAATAATTTAATAAGTACAAAAGAATCAAACTAAAAATCTTACATATCTCCCCTTACTAGTAACAGTAAACATTTATTTTATTTCAATTTCCTTTGCAATGTTAGTGAACAAACCCAGGCTCTCATATGTGCTAGGCAAACACTCTGCCACTGAGCTATACTCACAGCTTGTTTCTCTTGATTTTTTGAGATAATTATTTCTCTTAATTTTTCTGTTACTGTATTTGTCCTTTTTTTTACTGAAGTGTTTGTATCTTTTAAAATGGATATTAGTAATAATAAGATGAAGTAAGACCTCTCCTAATGCTCACCTTACATATATAATTTTTCAAAAAGTTTTTGTAGCTCTAATTGTAAGTGTAAACTTTGTAATTTCTCCCCATCTTCATACTAAAAAAAATCCTGTCCCATCCACTTGATGGGACAATTCTACTTAATTATTTCTTCTAAATTTTGTAATTTTATTTTTAAATCATTATTGTATACATACAGATGTTTTGCTTTCATGTATGTCTATGCATCACATGCATGTCTGATGCTGCCAGAGGCCAGATGAAGGCATTAGATCTCCTGTAACTGGAATTGCAGATGGTTGTGAGCTNCCATGTGGGTGCTGGGAACTAAACCCAGGCCCTCTGGAAGAGCATCCAGTGCTCTTAACCACTAAGCCATCTCTCCAGTTCTCTTCTAAATTTTAAACATTGCATAAATATGTAGGTTAAAGAGTTAAAATGGAAAGTTGGTTGTGATAGAGTGGGAGGGAAAAGTCTACCTGTACAAATAGCTATTTGCATCAATACTTTTTCACTAATCCATGCATTCTACATTTGTTAGAGCTGCACATCTGTTGCTGATGTTTCTACAACCCTGAAGCAGCTCACAGCTGGACATCAGGGCTCTGAAAGCAAAGAGCTTGTGAGCAAGTATTCTCGAAGGCCACAACGGAAGCTCAATGATTTCCTAAGCTTTGGACCATAGCTTATGGAAATCTAAGAATCATACATTCACTGCCTTTTTTGGTGGAGTGGGGACATTATTTATAGTTACCAGGTTTCTAAAGTAAATGTAAACAGAAAGGAGTTCAGGAGCTTACATCTGGAGGAAAATACCTCCAAAATTCAGTCAAGTTGAGGGCTACATTCAGGCTCACTGTTCTATCTGGATTCTAACTTCCAAATTTTTGTTACTATAATTTACTCTTCTTGTTTCTCTTGTCTTTATGGCATTTGTGCCTTTGAAAAGAGCATCACGTACAGTAGTTATGATTGGAATCAGATGCCTGAGTTTAGTATAACATCTTTAACCATAAACATGAAAAATCTTCAAAAAATTCATGCCCTGTGATGTTAACCATGTGCATGGTGGACATTGAAGGATTTGGAATTGCTTTGATAAGAGTTTAGGAGCAGGGACCTTGTTCCATGGAGATACACTTATTTTCTTACAAAGCACATTTTTACAATAACTATTATTATTATAAATCAATGCAAATCAAAAAAAATTAATGCCACTACATAGGAAAAGAAATAAACCATCACTTTTAAGTGACACCAGTGCTATATAGACTTGGTCAGTTACAGTACATAGGAGAGATGTGAGATAATTATTAGTGTTTGAATGAACAAGGCTCATGGGAACTCTGTCCCCTGACTCCTTGTGTGTGTAGATGTCCAATGTGGAGACTGACAAACCTTTTCCAGGGATTAGACTGATGAGCTAACATCTCTCTCTTTAAGTTCAGGTTTCAAACTAAAATTATACAATGCTTTAACATTCCTGAAGACCTAGTTCTGAGCACCATGTGTCCAAGATCATCTCCAGGGGTCAGCTCAAAACCTCTCCTCTTGTGCTTTTCTTCTTCCAGCCAGTGAACACAGCTGTGACTGCAGCAGCCTCCCATTCAGACCTGCCCTTGACTTGCCTTGGCAATCCTTTGTGAGCCGTTAATGCCTTACCTAGAANCTTCATCTCCTTTTGCCCCTACCNTTGTCCCTTTTAAATTATATTTTCAATCTAAGTTTAGATATGTGATTTCTGGCCACTTGTTTGTTTTTATCAATTATGATTACGACCCTTAATTTCAATTCACAGAGTCTATTAGAAAGACTGAGCATTCTCCTCGGAGTTAAGGGAGTATTTGCATTGCTCTCGGTTCATTGACTAGGGTAGAAGTGAGCAGTGAAACTTGAGTCAAATAGCTCAGACTAGCACTACTTTGTCTATCATCCTTGAGCCAACTCTTAACCTATTTTGATTGACACAGTAACAGAAGAAACTGTGACGGTAGTAAAATTTCTTAACCTTGCTTGGATGTCCGAGAAAGAGAGGCTTCCCCAAGTCTTTGGATGTACCTCATTGGTGTTTCAAAAACCTATCTAGTTTTCTGAGGCCACAAATAGTACAATAAAGATAAACTTTTTCAGAGAAAGAGTGAAGCATAGGGTACCAGTACCAAATGCTTGAACAGAATAACAAAAGAGAAGGCAAATGCTGGGATTTAGGTGCATTCAAAGAATTTGGGAGGTGGTCCCTACACTAACATTTCATGTCATAGACTGAAAAGCACCTCTGTACAGCAGTGGGCTGACCAATGCATTGCATGCTGGCACAGCTAATACAAGACTCATTGTTCATTCCTAAAATNATTTATAGTTTATTTCAAAACAATCAATGGAAATGAATAAACTTCCCTGCTGAAGAAATATATATATATGGATATATATTATATATAATACAAAGGTATGTAATGTTNTCTTATATACTCATCATCTTGATGGGATTTCAATCCATTGGATTTTAAGAGAGTCTTTCTCATTTTAGTATTTGATTATGTGTTAAATACCAGATTCTAGTCTTTATGTGGCATGGTGTTCCTCATCATGAGATTAAGTAGGAAAAGAAAGTTTCAGATCTTTCTGATCTCTCTGGAAGGCTGTATAATTCTGAGATGTTATCAAATTCAGTTAGTGTAGGATATAGCAGAAGAGAAATATGTAAGCATTTTCAGCTATCCCTCTTGCTAACATAGGAAATATTGACTTCAAAAATGAGTAATATTTAAATNTCTCTATTGATTTGTTTTTTAGGTCTGGACTNTTTCTTAATAGTGAAAAGTGGGACCAACTCTGACTCAGTAGAGCACTAACTGAGAGCCTAAGACAATACACTATGTATTTTGTTGCTCCATGTATTCTAACGCATATTGAAAACTTTTCAATCACTTTACACTTGAGCCTAAACTTACTTATCTGTGACTCAAACACACATGTCAAACTAAAGAAAAAAGAACATATTTTAACATGCTTGAGCACCAGAACACTTTAGGAAGATTTAGGTTTCAAGGACAGTTTTGCAGACTGTATCATAGAACGTTCGATAATCCTCAATGAAGGATAAAATTTTATATTTTTAACAAGCTTTTGACGTGGTTTTGATAAGCTGATCTACTGCTAAAGGCTGTAAATCTCTGTGCCAGCTGATCTCTTAGGTTCTACTCAGTTCTTGAACATNACTTTTTCTCTACTAAAGTCAAGGAGAAAAAATAGTAAGGGACAGTGACACAAAAGCTCTTAAACTAGGAATCCTGGGGGGTTAAAAATGAAGTGATAGGAAACTATTTTCTTTGTATTTATTAATGACCAAGCTCCAATGATATCTGTATTTATGAGCAGTGGGTACCTCAAACACCCTCACCCCTACCCTCTGTAGGTAATAGTGCCAGCCTCTATGCCTTAGTTCACTTAAGGATGAAGAGAGTCTGTGTAAGTGCTTAACAGTGCCTGGCACTTAACAAGTGGCTAGAAAGTGTTACCTAAAGGAAGAAGGTGATGCCAAGGGCAAAGCTCACATCAGGATTTTATGTCAGAACAAGTGATGAACATATGTAGACAGGAGTTATTCAGACATGTACCCTTCAGTATAAAAGGAAGTTCTCTCTGTCTCTCTCTGTCTCTGCCTCTCTCTCTGTGGATGTTGGATCATTTCCCCAAAGAACATATAATTATCTCAGCATATTCATGAGTACACCATTTTGCACTATTGGAAGCGACAGGAGCTGTAAACCTAGGCTGAAGTTTGATAATCCTAGAGAGAGCCTTGAANATCATGCTGTATATAAATGTCTAATATGGAGAAAAAGGAGTCATCAAAAGGACATGAACATGAAAGAAGTGGGTTCATGCTGNAAGTAAAGAGAGTGAACTCAAATACAGACTTGGGTATTGGAAGGCTCCGAGGCCAGTGCCCGCAGCTTAAGAATCAATCCTACATTCTGACTATCTTTTCTGACCCCCAGATGCTGTAGGCTCAGGGAAAACCAATCNAGCNTCTCAGAGTTTTTCCTGCGAGGCATATCGGGGTTTTCAGAGCAACAGCAGCTACTCTATGGGCTTTTCCTGTGTATGTATCTTGTCACCTTGACTGGGAATGTGCTCATCATCCTGGCCATTGGCTCCAACCCACATCTCCACACTCCTATGTACTTCTTTTTGGCCAACCTGTCATTTGCTGACATGGGTTTAATATCCTCTACAGTGACCAAGATGCTGTTTAATGTTCGGACTCAGCACCGTACCATCTCCTATACTGGTTGTCTAACACAAATGTACTTATTCATGATGTTTGATGATCTGGACAGCTTCTTCTTGGATGTTATGGCCTATGACCGCTATGTAGCCATCTGCCGCCCTCTCCATTATTCCACAATCATGAGTGCCCTATTCTGTGCCCTGATGCTTGCCCTGTGCTGGGTCCTCACCAACATAGTTGCCCTGACTCACACTCTCCTCATGGCTCGATTGTCCTTCTGTGTTGTTGGGGAAATAGTTCACTTTTTCTGTGACATTACTTCTATTCTGAAGATATCATGCTCTGACACTCATGTCAATGAGTTAGTGCTTTCTGGCTTTGAAGGCACAATACTCATGGTCCCCTTTNTAAGTATTCTCATCTCCTATGTCCATATTGTATTTGTTGTCCTTAGGGTTAAGACTTCTAGTGGGAGTTCAAAGGCCTTTTCTACCTGTAGTTCCCACCTCTGCGTGGTCTGTGTTTTCTATGGGATGCTCTTCAGTGTCTATCTGTTCCCTCTCTCTGTAGAGTCCACAGAGAAGAATGTTGCAGCTGCTGCAATGTATACAGTGGTGACTCCCATGTTGAACCCCTCCATCTATAGCTTAAGGAAGAAGAACATGAAGGAGGCCCTGAAGAGGCTCCTCTGTCATAGGAGAATTTTCTCTTCTTAGATATAGCAAGAGCAATGTTTAGTGAAGAGACAGGGCTGGAGTCAGATAAGTGGCTTCCAGTTTGGGAACAGTCACCTGCTAGCCAAGAAGTTATTGTCCAATTTATTCA
>LZPO01066845.1:7493-18678 GCA_001675575.1 Neotoma lepida
GGTGGCTTGCGGAAGATAAAATATCAACCTTTTGAGAGGGCGAAGGAAGTTGAAGGATATGACTTTGTGGTGAGAGTGAAAAAAAAATCTGCAACCTGAGCCTGGGAACAAGACATGGGCATGGGCTCTACTGGGTCAGGGCAGACCTCCCCAGAACCCAGGAGTTTTCTCCTCAGGGGGAAGGAATGGGTGGAGGCAAGCAAGCCAGATATTCTTCTCAAATCTCCTCATCAGAGCAGAGTGAGCAAAAGACACAGAGGCCTGAGGTGTGTCTCAGCTTCCACCTGCCAGGAGGAAACACGAAAGGTGTTGCCCAAGTGTTCCCCTTTCCAGGGTTCTGTGTGAGGTCCCAGCACTGCAATGCTGCAGGACCAGTCTCGCTGTTCAATATGCTCTCCCTTCCTGTAGCTAAGCCTTCTATGTAGAATGTAATAATGTACAGATGGTGCCTTTTCTAATGTGTGCAATTTGGGGCCTTTTGTCCAGTGTGCAATCGCTTCAGTCCCCTGCTTGGCTAAGTATCTGTTCACAAGTGTCCCCAACTCCATGAATCTTCCCATGAAGATTCCAAAAGGTGTTTCTAGCTGTTGACCTTGACATTGGAGCTGCTAGAACTTGGGACTTTTTATGTCTAATGTCCCTTAAAAATGTCAGTGTTTTTCTTTATTAAAGTGAACTGCCCTCCTTAGAAGCCGTGCTTACCGAGAAACAATGAGGCAAGCAGGACATGGATTGGCCCGAGGCATGTGTGGCTGTCCATAGATACTACTGAATACAGAATGAGCTCATCCAACAGAACTCCTTCCTGAAATCAAAAGGAAGACATGGGGAAGATATGTCACAGGTGTGGACAGTCTCTGGACAAACTTTAGCCAGGGTCAAAGGCAGGAAGATTCAGGCTGCGCATTGTCGCACCCAATTGTCCTTTATAAATATGACTCAGTATCACATTCTATATCTGAATATGCCACTAACTTCTGAAGTTTTCATGTTGTTAAAATAAGTCACATATAATACATTGTCATCTATACCAATAATAGTAGCAATAAGATGCCAAAAGTCAAAGCACCAATAAAATAAGCTGCAGTTATTGGGGCCTGTGCCTCTGATCCAAGCTGCAGCTACTGCTGCAGTAGAGTTTTGCCGAGCATGCCTTTGCACTTTCCCCTGTCCATCTCCCTCCCATGTGCCGGCAGGGCTCACTTCAGCAATAACCATGGTCCTTACGGTCTTGGTTTTGAGACTACAACTCATAGGACCTTGAAAGGCATATAAACAGAACAATGCCAGGATCCCATCTGTGGTTCAGAGGGTCACTGTACTAAATAAATCTTATAACATGGCTACACCTCTGTGGAGGCCATGACCAAAGGGCTCAGCATGTCCAGTGGAGTCCCTCCTGAGACACTGAGAGACCCACAGAAGACAGCCCTCTTCATAGTCATTTCACCAGGGAACCTCTCCTTTTGGTCTTTGTGTGTACCAAGGTCTATAAAAGAATATGCTTTTTAAGTTGTTTGCTTTTGAGACAGAGTCTTTCTGCAGACTTGGCTGTCCTGGAACTTACTATGTAGACAAGGCTAGCCTTGAACTCACAGATGTCTACCTTCCCCTGCCTCCCAAATGTTGAGATTAAAGGCGTGCGCCATCATGCTCAGCTAAGCTGCTGTTGTTATTGTTTTTAAGCTTAAGAAACATTTGATGTAAAAGTGGTACCTCATAGAGACAGGTGGTCTAGTTCCAAGCATAGTCATGGTAGTAAGCAATACTAGATGATAATATCTGAAGTGAAAATAGTTGAAGGGGACACAACAAGACTGATGCACATAGGAACTGTGATATCGTACACATGACAGGAACTGTGATGTCATACACACGACTTGCACAAGTTCCCGTCAGACAAAATGCCAGCACAGAGAGGGAAAGTGGACACAAAGTCCCACCCCAACCAAGAAGCTGTTTGCAATTGGTGCCTATTGGGAGAGGGAATGTCCGTTTTCTTGAATGGAGTGACTCTGGGTCTATCAACCATACTCCAGGACAAGCCCATCCCCAGGAGTAGTTGGCCAACACAAAAGTCTCTCTTTATATGTACTTTACTTGTTTTGGTTTGATACAGTTTTTTCCCTTAAATTTCTTTTTTATGAGAGAGAAAAAAAACATGAAATTGAATGCATGCAGGGGAAGTATCTGGGATGAGCTGGGGGAAGAGAAATGACATAAACAAAATATATTGTATGAAATTAATTATACTATATGAACATTTTTAAAGATATATTTAAAATAATAGTAATTTTTAAAGATAATAGCTGGATTGATGACAATAACTGTGACTACCAGTCATTAAACCATTCCATATGTCACCTGCTGGGTCAAATGGCCTCTGAGGAGTTCTGGTCTCAGGACAGGTCATCATCAGGTTGCCTGTCCATAGTCGATGTAGCAGATCAGGAAACAGAGATGCAAAATAACTTCTCTGAAGTCAGTTGATGCAGCAAAGTCTGCACCTTAGAAGTTGACCCGAGAGAACCTGAACTAACAAGAGAAAGTACTAGTGGAGATGGCAGGACCCTGGAAAATATCAGGGGAAGGACCCATGTGGGCATTTTTACCATTCAAAGACAGAAAATTGAACAAAAGAAGGAGAATGTAAGGCAAAAATGATTCTAAGGGCTCCCATATAAATAACTGGAGCTTTAAAATTGTAAAGAACTATAAAAGGGAATTCAAAAGTTTGAGGAGGACTTCCTACCAGATAGGGACATTATATTGATTTGTGAGCATAGTGGAGTTAGTTTTGGAGACACTGAGTAGTGTTACATATGTGAGTCTGAGATCCTGGAGAATGTAAGTCTGTTTTCCATGACTGTGACAAAATACTCAAGATAAATTAGTGTAAGAGAAAGGTTGATTTTGGACTCATGTTTTGAGAGATGTCAACCTATGGTTTGTTTTGGTCCCGGCCCATGGCAAAGGAGAATGTCATGGTGTGGAAAGCATGGTGGAGGGATTCTTTCACCTCATGGTGACAAGAAGATTAGGGGAGAGAAAGAGAGACAGAGAGAGAGAGAGAAGAGGAGGAGAAAGAGACCAGGATTCCAATATTGCACTTCAAATTCAGGCCTCAGTGACCTAGCTTCCCTTCACAAGGCTCCCACCTCTCAAAGGTCTTACTACCCCCCAGGAATGTATGAGCTGGGGACCCAGCCTGGGGGGAGGGGCGCTCCAGGTCCTACTGCAGAAAGTGCTTCCTGTCAGGTGCTAATCCTCCAGTTACCTCAGCACACACATTGCTGCTCAGTGCTTCTGCCCACCAGCTTGCCTGAGTAGTTGACTCCGGGCACTTAACTATGTCCCAGCCTCTCTTTGAACAAATTCTTTGAGTTGCTGTGTACCTGTTCTCTGTTTCCAGTTCTGAACATTCTCTGGGGCTTGACTCAGGTGTTTTCCTTTCTTCCTTTTTTTAATTAACATACACATAGTAGATTCCACTGTGACATTTTCATATATACCATCCATTGTACTTTACTAATATTCACACTTTTACCCTACCCCCTTCCTGACTGGTCCCCTCTTCGTAAAGCTTCCCTCTCCATCCTCATATAACCGTCTCTATAAAGTCACATCATATCAATACCGTATGATTGATTCCTTTCAACTTCTCCGAACTCCTGACCCTCTAGAATGTAAAGTCTTGGGGGTGATGGATGGACAGCATTTTAACCCCTTCAACCCTGCCTTGAAAATCTTTGGGCTGGGCAATGGCTCACTGGTAAGAGTGCTTGACTAGATGACTTGAGACCCCTGGGTTGGATCCCTAGTGATGTGCATGCACGTATATATACATATGTGGGTGTGTGCACATGTATGAGCACACACACACACACACACACACGTTTGTTGACTGGCGTTAAATCATGGCTGGAGATGTGGTTTGAATCCCAGAACCTCCTCTTTCTGAGGACTGTGTTCCTGGATCNGCTTGTGAACATCTGCTGTGCTCACCTTTGCTCCACTCAATTGTTTGGTCTCAAGGGACTCAGTATCTGACTGTACACACTCTCTTACTTTGAAAAGCATTGAGTAATACTAGAAAACAGACAGCCGATATCAAGAGCACCAATATGAGGAAGTTAGTGCTTTCTAGAATCCTCCAGGCCCTGGCCCTAATCTCATTCTTAGCCGAGCTTCGGACAGATGGNAGAGTTTGACTTTTGTCTTCTGTTTCCTTTTAGGATATAGTTTAACATCCTCACTTCCTTGTTTGGTTTTGGAAGAAGGTAAAACTGGAAGATGGGATCAGAAATGAGCAGTGTTTGTGCCAAGTGAGACCTTTCACCTCAAGGCCAGCCTCAGTACCTGTTCTACTCACTTATATCTAACTAAGAGCTGGCTGTTGTTTGAATTTTCTCACTTTACTTTAAAAAAATATAAGAGTGAACTAACCAAAGCAATGATGAGTGGCAACACCACTGCCATTATTAATTTAATTTAATTTTTAATTTTTTGAGTCTTTACTGCAGGCCAGATTTTGAACTTCTTATCGTTACATTTTTGTTTTTCCCACATGCCACTTATCAGTTTGGCATTGGTGTCTCCATTTTATACTTAGGGGACCGTGACTCCGAAACACAAAGCGTCTGACTGCAGCTTTCAGTCCTTCTGTGGCTGAGTCAGCCCTGAGCCCACAGGCTTTGACTAAACCAGTTTCCTTCCTGCTCTCCTCCTCATGGCCTCCCATCTTCTGCCTTCTCTGTTCTTGTGTTATGGAGTCTAAGACCCTCACGTTCCTCAATCTGCCTTCTCATTTGGCACCAGGTCAAGAACAGCACAAAGTTGGTTGTTGATTTTGTATTTAAAAAAAAAAATGCCAAAGATAACTTTTGTTGCTTTCGGGAATTTTTGAAACAATGTTTACTTTTTAAACATTTCCCAAATTATCCTACAGTTAAAAGCAATTTTATAGTTCCAAACAGTACAGAAATAACAAAAGCTTGTATTTTGTTGTTTTTGAACTCAGCTTTGTGATNTGCTTTGGTTTCTTTTTTGAGCACTCATGAGTGCTGGGTTTCCTGTCAGCCTTGGAATTTGTGTTGTCCATGCTTCCTGATGTCAGCACCTTGGTGTTCCATCCGGATTGCCCCTCACCTGGGAAGTCTCTGGAATCCAGACTGTCTTTCCTCCCAAGCATTGCCCCAGGCTCTGGCAGCACAGACTGAGCAGCTTCTCCTGGGAGATCAGCAGTCTCCTTACCACTCAGCTACTCCTGCCTCACTGACTTGTTTCCTTTCTTCCTTCCTCCTTCCTCCTTCCTCCTTCTTCCGTCCTCCTTCCTTCCTTTCTTCCTTCCTTTAAACAAAGAAAGAATTTTAGACAGTTTCCTATTGCCTAGACTGACCTCAGACATGTCATAAAGAGGAGACTGTCTTGGGTTTCTGATCCCTTTGTCTCTACCTCCCAAACACTAAGATGAGCCTCCATACTTCCCTTGAGGTCATTTCATTACTGGAAACAGTGGGGAGGGGCGGGGGGGACTGAGAGATAAAATGCTGGAGAGGGATCAAAATGTATTTGTATCTGTGCTCATGTGTAAGCCAGTTACTTAGTTTTGGGTGAGCATTCTTTACTGTGGCTCTGAGTCTACACCACACACTGCATCAACTTGCAAGTTCCATGTGCTATGTGCACATATTAGCCTAATAATGCAGTATTTGTACATTGATTAGTTCTTCCAGGATCTATGCAACATCAGTACCCCAGGCAGTATGCTGTCTGCATCTCTACTTTCTTCATTAGCATAGGGACCATTTTCCATTGTGTGTAGCAGAGTACTATACTATAAATTTTGTACAGAAGTCTATAAGGGAACATTTTGAAGTAGTCAAATAATATATATGTATATATATATGTATATGTATGTACATATATACATATATATATATGAAGCAACTTTTCTCCTCCATGAGTAGAAATATATGTGTTTTTTGAAATGTCTTCTACACTATCTGTTATGAGCTAGCCAAACAGGATTTCCTCCTTTTTATGAAAGCTAAATAGAATCTATTAGAATACTACAGGACATTTGCATTCCCCTATAAATTTTAAATTATTTGTCTTGTAATTGTAGATATTCTTGAGTGTGCAGGTGTATTAGTGTATTGATACTGATGGAACAGGTTTTGTAGGATTTCAAACTTAGTTGGAAATCATGGGTTCTATTATTTATTGAAATAACCCACTGATCTTTAGGTCTCCCTCAACAAAGAAGTGAATTTTACTCACTGATCACTTTTAGTAATAACTAAAAAAATAAAAAAAATAAATAAAAATTAAAAAAAAATTCACTGTGTAAATAGCCCTCGACTTTATAAAATTTACTTGGCAAGAAAAAAACCAGTAAGCTGGAATGTTCACTGTTTCCACTGGAACTTCTGTTCCAGAGACTGGATCTCATGCCTTCCCTTCCCTTCCACATCACTGAGGACCCACACACACACACACACACCCGCCCACCCTGTGTGTGTTTCCAGGTCTTCACTTCCAGTTTCCGCCCCCCTTGGGATGGGGTAGGATCACTGCCCTGGACCTGAACAATGCCTGAGCTAGACTTCCTGAGTCAGAGTCCACACTCTCACATGAAGACTCACAAGGTTCTCTGTGGTGTCAGGAGTGAGAAGAAATAGCCATTTCTAGCTCCTGCAGCGGCCTGACGTGAATCAACAGAGAAACAACTGGTTTGGAATTTCCTAGATTGCTTGTCTCTTTCTTGTCCTTATTATCTCAAGAATTATTTATTTGGAATTCAGTTTCTCTTTTCTTCTAGTTTCTACAGGTAGACTTTTAGATCTTTAATTTTATACTTTTCTAATATAAACATATAAAGCTAAAAATATTCTAAGTGCAGCTTTAGTTGGATCCCACGAGTTCTTGTTGAGCATCCATTGTTACTGAATTTAAAATATTCAGTTGTTTACCATATGATTTCTTCCTTGACACATACTTATAATTATGTTGCCATATTCTCAGTGACATGAGCCTCATATGCTTTGAGTGTGTGTTTTGTTTATAAATGCCTTTATATTACCTGCATAACTTCAGTCCTTTCACAATTCTATCTCAGAATTTCCTACACTTGCTTGAAACAAAATATGTATATTGTGCAGTTGGGTCACCCAAATGGGGATATATGAAAGCATTTAAATAATAGTGTCCAATCCAATGAACCCTCTCTGACTATCTAGATAGTAGCTGCTTTCCTGGGTGCTGATAGTTTTTTTATATTTCCAGTTATGAGTAGATCTTTTTGCTTTCAGTTTTTATTTGACTGAAAAAAATATATATGCTATTATGTGTCTATGTATTGTGTGTATTTGGGGTTGTTATAATTCCAGTTTGATCAGTATAAAATTATATTCCATATCTCTAGCAGTGCTCTCTGTTTTAATGACTTCTTTGTCTGATTTTAATGTACTCACATCAGCATTCTTATGCATACTGTTTGCATTGTATATCTATTTTTCCACCTTTAGTCTGTAATCTCTCAGTGCTTTTATGTTTAAAATACACCTTAGCACATAATGCATCTTGCTTTTGAAACTAATCCACCATCTTTTATGACTTTCAAATATTTAGACCATTTATGTTTAATAGAACTTATGCTTGGGTTTTATCTTTGAGGTTTTTTTTTTTTTTTGCTTCCCATGTTAATTGTTTACCAATTTTTCCTTTTATGTCTTTCTTTGGGTTGGTTTTTTTTTTTCAGTATTCTCTTATACCTCTACTGTCTCTTAAACCATATTCCTTGTTGTTTTTTATAGTGTGGTGTGGTGTATTGTATGGTATTGTTGCTCAGTGTACATCAGATTTGTGTTTACATGAAACACAGATTTCAATACCCCATCTCAGAGCTCTGAAAAAAGGACAGTGAATATAAATTCCTGATAAGTTCTTAGTTGATGCATATAGAACAGACACCACAGCTTGAGAACCATTGCTAAAGATAACAATATGTGTGTATGTATTTATATTACCGTAGACTACCTAGAATTCATCTATATACCATTTCAAATATAACACCCAAAACTTACAGTAGTGGAATTTTCTTTCATATCCCATTTTATATCCTATTCTTAGTACTGTGTTGACAGGTACTTTGTATATGTGTATTTCTAAAGTCTCATAATGTATTTTTATTATTTTTCTAAAAATCTTCCCAGGTATTTACTATTTTCAGCTCTCATTTTTTTTCTGTGTGCCCAAATTTCCATTTGGCATTAGTTTGCTTTTTGTTTATTTATTTATTTTATGTGCACTCCTGTTTTGCCTGCATGTATTTCTGTGTGAGGGCATCAGATCTCCTGGAACTGGAGTTACAGACTGTTATGAGCTGCCATGTAGGTGCTGAGAATTGAACCCGGGTCCTCTGGAAGAGCAGCCAGTGCTCTTAACCACTAAGCCATCTCTCCAGCCCTCAGTATTAGTTTTCTTAAGCATAAAGAATTTTGTTTTTTATTACAATACAATTCTGCCACTGACAAATTTTCTTAGCTTTTGTTTATCCAAAGCGGGGTGGGGGGATCTTCATTTCTCCTTGATTTGGAGAACTACTTTTAAAATTCAAGATTGACAGTCTTTAAAGATACAACATGGCCCCTTTTAGGCCTCAGCTGTTTTTAAAATGTATTTTAATTAGTTCTTTGAGAATTTCATTTCATATATTGTAGTTTGATNATATTAACCCCCCTTCACCTCCTCCCAGGTCTGCCCTCCACCCATATCATACAACTCAACTTTGTGTCCTCATTTAGAAAAACAAAACCATTTCATGCTGGCTGTATACCCTTGGGTATGTGGCCAGCCACTGCAGTGTGTTCAGCTTCCCGGGGGCCACACCTCAAAGAAAACTAACCCTCCTTCTCCCAGCAGCTATCAGTTATCAGTAGCTCTGACCTTAGTTATTTTCATCAAAAAATTATTACTCAGCAGTGTTCCTCTTGTGAAATGTAGCTTTCCCCACCATATCTAGCTGCTTTTATGAATTTTATCTTTGTATTTCAGACATTTGACTGTGTCATGCTTCAGTTATTTTGTTTCTGTTTATCTTTTGGCATTAAAAAAATTAAATTAGAATGTCTTCACATATATTTTTCTGATACTTCTTTTGTTCTGGGACTCTAATTACATATGTATTAAATAATTTGTTCTATTCCATATGCTACTGATGTTTCATTCACTTTTTTTAAATTATTTTCTTCTTGTGTTTTAGTTTGAACAATTTCTGGTTTTATTTCTTTAATTTCATTGATGCATTCTTATTGAACACAAGATAATTCTAAGCAGTAACTCTTGATAATTCTAAGCAGTAATTCTTACATGCTGCGCATCTCACTTCTTAAGTTTCCATCTGTTTCTGCTTGTGTGTCTGTCTGTTTACAGGCTTACTATTGCTGACCCTCACTCTTCACTCCTTGTAGTCATCTTGTTTTACATGCTCTAATCACAGGTGCTTCTGATTCCAGCCTTTGGGTTATTTATGAAGCTCTTTCACTGACTTATTTTATTCTTTTGACTTTGGCTCATATTTTTCTGTTCCTATTGTTGTCTACTTATTCTGAAGATTCTGTGTTTTGTTATATTTCCCTGAAAGATGATAAATTTTAATCTAGTAGTCAGTTAAATCACTGGCAATCACCTTGAATTTGTAAAGCCTTCGTTTTATTCACTTTTCNCTTTTGGGGAATCTATTTTGCTCTAATTGTGGAGTACAATATCTCTTTGTAGGACATGAACCTTTTGGGATTTCAGAGGAAAGTCAGAAGTCTTTTTGTCTCCTTAGTTTTGTGGAATTCAAGCTCTGTTCCTCTCTTGCAGGCAGCTACTGAGATGCCTGCTCACCTNTTTCAGCCTTAAATTGTACTTTATCCTGAATGCTTTGATGTCTCATGATCATTTCTGGAGTCTCTGACACACCCCTCATATACTCTACTTTCCAGTACTTTCTCCTTCAATCTCCATCTTTTACNACAGTCCCAAAACCTGTCCTTTTGCTCTTATAAGATTAAGGGGTTTTGTTTGTTTGTTTGTTTGTTTGTTTTGTTTTTTCTTGGTTTGTTTCTAGCCATCTTGTACTACATGGATCACAAGGCTCTGGGGGTAGGGGTGGGGCTAGTCAACCACAAGACCTTGCCGAGAGGGATTCTCTCTTCAGTAGTCAATTTCCCTCCAATATCTTCCTACATTTGGTCACTCCTAGGCACCTTTAAATTTTTTATCCCAATCTTTTGATGAAAAGTTTTAAGTATGTGCAGGAGACTTACCTGCTGTAGGCTGTTAAGTCATTGCTCAAATGTAGAATTGCTTCACAATTGATATGTAACTCAATAGAAATCAAGTTTATTTTCCTTCGTCACTTAGCTTTCTTTTTAACCCAAAATTACCCCTCTGGTTCTCTATATGCTGACTAGTATACAGCTACTTGCTTTCATATAGGCATCTCTGAACTTTTATGGGGACCTTAACAGTGGCCCCTATCCACTCTACTAACCTGTCACAGAACCTTAAGATTTATCTTTCTGAAGCATGGATCTGGACCTGACAGTCTCTAAGCAGGAATCGGCAGTAGCATCACAGGACCTGCTGAGTGATTGCTGAGTCCCTTGGCTGTCATTCCTGGCCACTACTGTCTAGTCAGGATTCTCATTGTCTGTGGTGTTAGTATTTCTGTCGAAATTATTTATTCCACATAGCCTACGATGTGACTTCTTCTGGATTAGCTACCTTAGTGCTAAGAGAGCACAGGCTTTAAATGGGAAATTAACAGGATTGAAGGCATCCAGCTCCATTCTCATTTTTTTTTTTAGTTTGTTCTTGTTGATGTAATAGGGATTANGGGATAAGACACATATCACACCTTTGTATCAGTGCAATTTAAATTATTAATGCTGTGGCTAGAGAGATGGCTCGGTGTTTAAGAGCACTGGTTGATCCTCCAGAGGACCCAGGTTTGGTTGCTAACACCCACATGATGGTTCACAAACAATTGTATTCCAGTTACAAAAGACTCCCTACCTTCTTCTGGCCTCTCCAGATACCATGGATACGATTGGAGCACAGACAGAGGAGCACAGACAGAGGAGCACAGACAGGAGCACAGACAGAGGAGCACAGACAGAGGAGCACAGACAGG
>LZPO01066845.1:46729-61124 GCA_001675575.1 Neotoma lepida
AGGGCCACTGTATCACAGTAGAGAGGGTCTTTGGATCTGGTAAATTTCAGCATTTAATTTTTTTATTTGTAACTTTTTTATAATAAAGCTTAAAATAAGGTTTTGTGATAGAGTTTGGGGGTTTTGTTTTGTTTTTAATGAGACTGTACTGGACAGTTTTATGTCAACTTGACACAAGCAAAAGGCATCTGAGAGGAGGGAACCTCAATTGAGAAAATGCCACCATAAGATCAGGCTGCAGACAAGCCTGTAGAGCATTTTCTTAAATAGTGATTGATGGGGGAGGGCCCAGCCCATGGTGAGTGGTGCCATNCCTGGGCTGGTGGTCCTGCATTCTATTTTTTTTTAAAAAAAGGCAGGCTAAGCAAGCCATGAGGAGCAAGCCAGTAAACAGCACCCCTCCATGGCCTCTGCATCAGCTCCTGCCTCCAGGTTCCTGCCCTGTTTGAGCTCTGTCCTGATTTCCTTCAGTGATGAACAGCAATGCTGAAGTGTAAACTGAATAAACCCTTTCTTCCCAACTTGCTTTTTGGTCATGGTGTTTCATCACAGCAATAGAAACCCTAACCAAGATGGAGATATTACTAACGATATCAAGGAAATTCATAAAAACCATCAGGATATACCTTAAAANTTTTTATTCCACTAAGTTAGAAAGTCTGAAAGACATGGATGAACTTCTAGATTGACAGGACTTGACACAATGAGATTGACATGAGGGAACAGCTAAACAGGCTTATAATGAGCAGTGAGACTGGAACAGTGATGTAAAAAATCATAAGACGAAATAAGAAAATCTCCTAATTTCAAGTGCCCNGGACAAATGCATTTACTGCTTAATCTTCCAAGACCTCTCAAGAAGTCAGCAAGACTTCTCAAACAATCCCAGAAGATAGGAAGGGGTGGAAGCTACCCACTCTCTTTATGCAGCCAGTACTACCCTATCCCAAAGAAACAAGGACACACACACACCCCACATACACACACACATGCACATACATATACACACCACATACATACACACACACACAAGAAAATTGTATGTCAATNTAATTGGTGAGTATAGACATAAAACTTATAAGAGAAATGTGTGGAGCATGAATTTAAGAACACAACAAAATATCGTTCACCATGATCAAGTTGGCTCCATTCCAGAGATGCAGGAATGGTTCAACATACAAAATGAATAATTATGTTTCATTAATGGAGTCACAGACAGAAATCACATAGTCATCTCAATAGGTACAGAAGAGGCTTTTAACAAACTTTAACATGTTTACATGATAGAAGCACTGAAGAAACTAGGAAAATGTAGCGCAATGTAATAATGACGAACCCACAGCCACTCTTGTGCTAAATGGGGAAAACNTGAGTCATTTCCACTAAAATCTAACAAGACAAGGGTGTTGATAGTGCTTGAAATCTTAACTAGAGCAATAAGAGAATGCAATAAAATGGGTACAAATGGGAAAGAAAGAAGTCGAAGTATCCTTGTTTGCAGTAGGTGTGATGTGGAATATGAGACCTTGGAGATTTCACAACACCCTTAGGACTGATAAACACTTAAGCAGAGTAGCAGGATGCAAAAGGAACACAGAAAAATCAATGGCTGTATGTACCAATGCAGAACATGCTGAGAAAGAAACCAGGAAAACAGTTTCATTCACAGTTGATGCCTTGGAATAAANGTAACCAAGGAAGTGAAAGACCTCTGCAATGAAAACTTTGAAATACTGAATGAAGAAATTGAAAAAGACCTTGTGTTTTTGGTAGTTTTTTGTGGGGACCAGCCCCCACTTTTTTCCCCTAGGGTACTCTTGAGGAGTGAAGGATAAGAGATTTAGATAGAAATATAGAGGGGAGAGAAACAGATAGAAACACAGGATAGCCTCGGGAGGTCCTGGATCCTAATCCACTGGCCCAGAACTTTATTCAAAAGGGCTATTTATAACAATGCCAAGGCGAGAAGGAAAATATCTCCCCCTTGCTAGATACAACCAAATGTAGACCCTTCCAAACACCTAGTACCCAGGCCCGTGGTCCAAACATCCTCATATGCAGCCCTGCTAATAAAGCAAGCTCAGATCCCACTAGGAAACCTCTGTGGGATCCCACAGTTTTTGCTCTTTGCTCTTTTGGCTCTTTGGGGGGCCCACCATCCAGCTCCCAAATAAATCACACATGGAGACTTATTCTTAATTATAAATTCCCGGCCTTAGCTTGGCTTGTTTCTAGCCAGCTTTTCTTAACTTTAAATTATCCCATCTACTTTTGCCTCTGGGCTTTTTCTTTTCTCTTTTTCTGTATATCTTACTTTCACTCTTATCCTGTGGCTGGCTGTGTACCTGGGTGGCTAGCTCCTTGTGTCCTCCTCTCCTCTCTTGCTCTTTCTTTTTTCCCCCCAGATTTCTCTTTCTATTTATTCTCTCTGCCTGCCAGCCCCACCTATCCTTTTCCTGCCTAGCTATTGGCTGTTTAGCTCTTTATTAGACCATCAGATGTTTTAGACAGGCAAAGTAACACAGCTTCACTGAGTTAAAAGAATGCAACACATCTTTGCATCATTAAACAAAAGTTCCACAGCCTAAACAAATGTAACACATCTTAAAATAATATTCTACAATGACATTGGATTGGAATAATTAACATTGGGAAAATGGATATACGACTAAAAGCAACCTGCAGATTCAATACAATCCTCTTCAAAATCCCAGTACCATTCTTCACAGAGACAGAAAAAACACACAACAATCTCAACACTCATGGGGAACCATAAAAATCCCAGGGTAACCAAAGCAATACTGAACAAAAAGAACCAAAGGGACTCTGATCACTTCGTAAATGATGCCAACCATTGGCAAATGGGATTCCATGATGTTAAAGAGCTTCTGTGCAGCAAAGAAAACAATCATGAAGAAACTGCCTACAGGATGGACACACAAAAAACTTTGCTAACTGTGTACATGGCAGAAGATTAATATATGGTATATATAAAAAACTAAAAATGGAATAACAAACTAAATGTAATCGGTAAATGAGCTAATGATTGACAGATGTTTCTCAAAGTGTGTAGTATAAATGGCCAGTGAACATGAAAATGTCAAGTATCATTGGCCATCTGAGAAATGATGTGAGATTTCCTCTCAGCCCCATCAGAATGGCAGTCATTAAGAAAACAAGTAACAAATGCTGTCCAGGGCANAGACAAAAGGGAATCCGTACAGGTTACNTTGCTGATGGAAATGTGAAGGAAGTCAACCACTATGGAAAGCAGCGTGGAGGTCCCTGGAAAAGTTAACAGTGATCCACCATAGGATCCAGCTACAATCACTTCTGAATATTTATCTGAAAGATTCTGAGTCAGCATACATGCACAGCCATGTGTATAGCTACACTTTTCATAATAGCTGGATTGCCCATCAGTAGAGGAATGGATAAGGAGATGGTATGTTAGTATAAATACAATGGAACTTTCCTACAGTTGTGTCATTTTCAAGAAAGTGTATGCAACTGAGCATAATCATATTGAGCAAATTTAATCAACCTCATAAAACCCATTGCCACATGCTTTCTCTGTTTGTGGATCCTAGATTTTATGTAGATAGATGAAATTGTGTACATATATGTCTTGAAAATAGTAGCAAACTGTGTAGGAAAACAAAGGAAACTAATAGAAGGGGGGTGATAAAAGAGAGGATATATTATTGTGGAGGCAATATGCCCAAATTATATTATGTGCATGCATGGAATGTCCTTATCAATGCAGCAGTTATATAGTAATTAAAATATTGTTCAGAGACAAAGTAGTAAGTTTCTTCATCAAATNAAACAATCAGCAGAGTGAAGGGGCGGCCTCCATAAAGGCAACCACAAAGAGAAGGATCAACAGAGGGAAAGGATGGCCTCCATAAAGGAGGAAGTAATTGCCAACTGTTCAGCTCACAGAGGGTTACTATNCAGAACATAAAAGGAGCTGGAGCATTTTAACAACAAACAAGTAATCTGGTTTTTGGAAGGGGAAACCCTTTGAATAGATACTCCAGAAGAAGTAGTTCAAGGGATCAACAAATACATGGAAAAATACTCAGTATCATTAGCCATGATGGAAATGCAAACCAGAGCTAAAGTACAGTAACTAGCATCCTAGTAGGTTGGCTCTTTAAAAATTCTGGCAAAGATGTGGAGAAAAATGAACTTTCATATACTGTTGATGGCAATGTAAATTGGTACAGCGATTGCAATGAACATTATGAAGGTTCCTCATAGAACTAAAATTAGATCTCCCAAGCTGGGGCTGTAGCTCCATGGTAAAGCCCTGTGAAGAGTATACAGGCCCTGCACCCAATTCCTAGCACCACAAAGATGTACACACACACACACACATGTATATATGTATGTATATATGATAGATTATTAGATAGATAGATAGATAGATAGATAGATAGATAGATAGATAGATAGATAGATAGATAGATAGATAGATAGATAGATTGATAGGCAGGCAGATAGATAGATGATAGATAGGTAGGTAGAAAGATAGATAATAGATAGGTAGGTAGAAGGATAGATAGATGATAGATAGATATATAGATAGACAGACAAATAGATTCCTGCCAAATAATCCAGTCCATGTCACTATCACCCTTCTGGTACCTATCCAAATGAAATGAAATTAGCATATCAAAAAGATACCTGCATAGTAATGTTTACTGAGAAACCGCTCCAAATATCTAAGATATGAAGTCTTCCTAGCTGCTCATCACAAGAAAAGTGTGGGTATTTTTCACCCATAAAGAAGAATAAAATCCTTTCATATGCAGCAGCGAAACTGAAAGACATTCTAGTTAAGTGGGATAAGCCAGACACCAGAAGGTAGATGCCACACTGTCTCATACATGGAATATACTATCATGAAAAGTAGAGTAATGATTTCTAGAAATTGAGAAAGGAGCAGGGTAGAAAAAGGGCACTGGGTTTGATCACTGCACACTATATGCACATAAAAATATCACAATGCACCCTTACTAAAGTGTAAAACTAATGCATATTAGTAATATGGAAATTATAAAATCCATCCTTACTATAGTGACAGTAGTTTTCCGTAATACCTGGGGGAATAAAGATGGAGTAGGCAAGATGTTTGCTGAGCACTTGATTTGCTGTTTGAAAAGTAATGATCTATCTACCTTTTGACACAGAGCTTCTTGAAAGCTGAATTAGCAGAGCTAATAAAAGTGTCTCCAGCAGAAACATGGCTTCATTATTTTAAAAGGTCTGTTGATGATGATGATCAGCATTTGGGAAAGTCCTTGAAAACTATAAGTCGATGTGTTTCTGTTTTCCTTGCCACACTAATGTACTCTTACAAACATGACTTCACAGTGTTGTGTTTCGGTAAACAAGGGCTTTAAGGATCTGATAAACTTTGCATCCAAACGCTACTGTTCATCTTCGNAGATGAAGCTGGGCTTCCAACTGTCAGAAAAGGCATATTGAAAGACTCTATTAGCATTCTGTGTTGGCAAGTCAGGCTGGCAAAAGAGGTGAGAAGGTGAGGGAAGGTGCAGTAGAGGGCCCTCAAGATGGCTCGGTGCGGGGAAGGCTCCTGCAGCCAAGCCTCATGGCCCAAGTGTAATGCCATCCCCAGAACACACATAGAAAGAACTGATTCCACAAAGTTGTCCTCCGACCTTCACACAATGCCCTCCAAATAAATAAGCAAAACAGCAACAGGCAACTCGAAAATGTAAATTTAAAAACAACAGACGTTACAGAAGAGAAAGGCCCCAGATTTGGTCTGTCATTTACCAGGAGGTAAGGGCCCAGTGTGGAGATGCCACCCTGTGTCATATCATTGCTTGTCTGTCCTCACCCTAATGCTGGACACATTCATATGTACTTTAAGAGGCAAGAAAGAGCAGAAGGTGTAGGGTGACCTGTCCCTACCCCAGCCTTGGTCACAGAGGCTCCAAAGCAGTGANTNGCTGCTTGTGGAGTCTTCTGAGCCCCTCAGTAGATTTTCTCCAGGCTGTTTGTTTCCCGGGAAGTAACCCTTGACCCACTTCTCCATCCTCACTCACAGAGATGGCTGAGTCACCTCTTGAAGCTTTTTCAGATGCTACTGGTCACAGGATGGTTGGCTTAGAGCTGGTTTATAAGCAAACGGGGAAAAAATCCTTCTCTGGCTATTTGCTCAAAATCCTTTGGAGTTGAAAACCAGATCCAAAATAAAAGGAAAGGTTAAAGGAAGTGTCTGCCTGATTGACTGACTCAAAGTCTCACTTTGCGTTTTTGTTTTTTGTTTTGTTTTTCCTCCAATTATTTGATTTATTTTTCCTTTAATGAAACCCGAAGCCTCCCTTTGGATTGAGATTCAAAATGAACAGGTTCTCTGGACCGAGCACATTGNTGGTTTGTTTTCATCCCTAAAACACACATTCTGTCCCTGCCCTGCCCTCTGTGGGGCTAAGTCATGCCTGAGAATGGCCCTAATCCTGTCACCAGTCCCTTGACCTTCCACATAGGCAGGGCCTTCTCCAGCACGCGTGGCTTTTTCTCCACTGTTAGGCACTATTCCTGCTAAGGTAACATGGATGGGATGAGGGATGGAGCCATATCTATCAGTTCCAACAAAGGCTTTTCACTTGCACCAGATGCATAAGAAGGCCAAGAACATGGTACCCGGATTCCTGTGTGTATTCACATCCTGTTGCCATAATAACAAGTAACCACCAGCTTATTGGTTAAAATAAAATTATACAAAAATTTATTTTCATAAAAATGTACGGGTTAGAAATCTAAAATGGGTCTTACTGAGCTCAAGCCAATGAAACAGCAGGTTAGGTTCCTTTGGGAAGGCAAGAGGAGAGAATCCACTTGCTTGCCTTCCCCAATTCCTGGTGCTACCAACATTCTCTGGCCTGTGGTCCCTTCTGTTGTCATGTGAGGTGACACCGTCCTGGGCTCCAGGGATCAGGAAGAAACATCTTTAAGGCACCATATAGTTCCTTGTGCATAGCTTTGACTGAAAGGCCTGGTGTGATAAGGAGGAAGGATTTAGTTGCTCCTGCTCACAAGGAGCCTCAGCCCATTGTGGTAGGGAAAGCATGGCACGGAACTCTTGGTTCATGGCAACAGAGCATGAGGTGAGGCTGTTTAGGCCACTGCGGTTCAGCTGAGATGGATGCACTCTTCAGAGAAGTAGTGGTCTTCTGCTAACCAGGTCCCACCTCCTAAAAGCTCAGCATCCCCCCAAAACAGGGATACCAGCTGGGGAACAGGTGTTCCAAACACAAACCTGAGGGAGGCATGGCAGATTCGAGCCGTAACAGAGACAATTATTTTACTCCACATCGTTTGTAATAACCTGTTTCCCACTAAAACATGTCACCTTGCTGACGTCAGTGGGCCTTCCTGATTCTGGTCCTCCATACCTTGCCTCATCCTAATACCACTCTGCTTTCCCTGGAGACACTCTGAATTCCTGCACACAACCTCCTGCTTGTACCTCTGTGCACACAGTCTGAAATGGCTCACACGTTCCTTCCCAGTGTGGATAGGTCTCTACCACCCACCCAGACCCACCTCAAAAAAGCCCTTCACTCCTCAGAGATGGTTTTTTACACAATGAGGAGAGACTTCCTCCTTTCTTTATAACTTACGACTGTGTTGCTCCCTCCAACAGGAGTTGCTTGGTCACTCCTCTGTGCTTCCCAGGCTCTGTCACAGCACTGACCACACTACACTGAAGTTATTTGTTTATAGACTTTTCATACTGGTCAACTTGTCAGAACAAGATTGCCCTCTTCTCTCTAGAGCCAATGCTCTTCGGTGCGCCATGTGCTTAATAAATGCTACTGAGTGAGTGGATGGAAATATGGCTACACTTTGCCCATATGCTACCAAAATAAAGCCGTTGCCCTCCCAAAGTTTAGTTAAATAATTACTAAGGACAAAAGGTATTTCATGTTTAAGCTACTCCCATAACAGATTCCAAAAGCAATACTTTATCAATGTTCTGTGATATTATTTTCCAGCACTTTACGGTAGGGATTCTCAACCTGGGAGTTGCGACCCCTTTGTGAGTTGCATATCAGATATTTACATTANAATTCATAACAGTAGCAAAATTACAGTTATGAAATAGCAACAAAATAATTTTATGGTTTGNGGTCAGCACAACATGAGGCACTGTATTAAAGGGTTGCAGCATTAAGAAGGTTGAGAACTATTGATTTACAGGCAATTACAGTTTCCAAAAAGCCTACTATTCACATTAGTATAATCTAGAGATTTCTTAAATGATAATATATTGAAGAAACAAGTCAGCACCTCTTCTTTCCATAAGGAGGAGTTTCAAGTGATGTTGAACTTCAGCTTGTTGCTTATTTGCTGTAGTTTCTGTCCTCAGCATAGAGGAAAGCATTTCAGACTAACTGTTGATGCTGCGAAAATGGGAATTCCAGCCAGGTCTGATAAGTTTTGCTTAAACATTAAATTCAAGATGACAAGTGGGTTAACCTAAAATAAAAGGGCAGATAAGTTAAACCCCTACCCAGGAAATAAATGTGAGAAATAAAGACAAGAGAATGCCAAGTGGAGTGGCTGTAATCCCAGCACTTGCAGAGGCAAGTGGGTAATTCCAGTATAAGGCCAGCCTGATGTACATAGCACTTGCAGGCCAGCCAAGGCTACGACATGAGAACCTGCCTCAGAAACAATGACAGCAAAGGTAACAGAAGATAAAACTACAGGAGTGAAGCAAAGCCAGGCTGAGCAGACTTGGAGGAAAATGTGGCTGAGGAGCTAAGTGGAATAGATGACTCACTCAGTCAAGAGTCCATGGTTCCTGACAGATTGTATTCAGGGTCCAGCTGGGGGATGAGTGGGGAGTTCAGGGAAAAATTGCCTGTATTTGCAGGAATTTCAAGACTGACAGAAATCCTCAGCCCATGTCTCNGTGGNCAGCCAAGGGTAATAGGCACATATATCCAGCCAGGCCTTGAGGACGTCTTAAAAAGATCCAAAACCNGTGGGTGGAGATCACCAGAGTGTGAGATTGCATGCAGACTAAAGTGACCTTGCCATTTCTCCATGTTGGAGTCATCTGTCATCATACACTGAGCCAGGCTGGGCCCAGGGAAGCCACTCTTGGGATAGGGTAAGAGGTGCCCCTAATAGTCTATAAATGCAGGGGTGTGCACCTGTTACCCCCAGGTGGTGTCATCAGGAAGCTGATCCTGGGGGGCAGACCTGCCACAACACCTGAAAGGAAGAGTTGTGGGGAGGCCCTGTTTCATCACAGGAACAAATATTCTTTTTAATAGATGGCTAGTAAAGAGGCCTATTGTATAAAGCCCAACTTAAATTTAATTTGAGGGTGAATGTTGAAATCAGCCATTACTCATTTTTTTATGAGGGTGGCAACATACAGGATGTGCACTTGTCAGTCCGTGTACATGCCCTTTGGGTGTGGTGGGCACTTGGCTGCCTTGCCAGTTGTAAACTTGATGATATAATTACTGTAAACTTGGGGACTCTTTCCAGGGGCTGTGTGCGTGCCCAGGTTGCTTGCAGATTTTGTTAGTACTTTTTTGTGTTTGTGTCCCTGATGACAAGCTGGAACACTGAAGAAATGATTAAGTTTCAGATATAAATAGATTCTATTGTTCTTGCAACACTCTTGGCTTCTTTAGGGAAGTTGGTAGAAGCTCACCTGTCTATGAGGCACAGCTGGGCCAGCCTCTAGTGGAGTGAGTGACCACTTCTCAACTCCAGATATTTGTTGTCATGAGGAAAACAAGCTAGTATTGCCAGGTTTAAGAATGTTAAAAATACCATTTTGTGTGAGAATTTTCAGATTTTGAAAATGAGGAATTTTTTTGTACAGTTCAGTTTCCAATGTGTGACACTTGCTGTTAGGAAAGTGATAGATGTGTAATGGATTAGCATGCTCCTGCCATCAGTTCCTGCTGTCTGTGTGGTCCAGGGATTTCTTCTTCCACCCAGCTCTCCTCTTCTTTTAATGACTGCTTAATGTCGACTACTGGTTCTCAACCAGGAGTGACTTTCCTCCAGAAGGGACAGACACTCAGTGGTCTGGAAGCCTTTCTGGTTGTCACAGCTGGTGGCTGTGGGGTGGCTACTGGCATCTAATGGGTAGAGGACTAAGTCTGCTGCTAAAGTTTCTGTGACACACAGGATTGTCCCTACAGACATGAATTATCCAACCCAAAATGACAGTGGAGTGGAGACCAAATTGTTACTGTTCCTCCTGTTTTTCCTCTCTCCCTCCCTCCTCACCTTCTTCCCTCCCTCCTACCCTTTCTTTTTTCTCACCTTCCCTGCATGTCCTTCCCTCTCTCCCTTCAATCTTGCTCATATTCCCTCTGCTTTTTCCTCCTTCAGACTCTTTAGGATAGCAGCTATCAGTTTCAAATGCAAGAAACCAGATACATGGGTATTTAAGAATGAGAACCCCCAAACCTCCACTTACATATACTCTAATATGTGGCGCTTGGGCAGCCCAAGACTCTGCATGGAGAATTCACCCCCGGGTCTTCACGAGGATGATGTGGGACCGCAGTTGGAAAAGTGGGATGTTCAGCTGTTTCCATGGTCTCTGAGCCCATGTTTCTCATCTTTACATCCTTTACCATGAGCTTTTCTGTTAGATGCTGTTGCTTTTGTGAAGCTGCACAACACAAAATCAACATTCGTGTCTTGGAAGAAAATAAATTAAAATGTAGTTGTGGGTAAAGACTGAAAGCATATGTCATTGTGATGTTTAGCTCTTACTCCTGGCCCACGTAGCTAAACAGCATATCCTATGGTATTTTTCCAGAATTTCTAATTTCCTCGATTTTTGGCTAAAGTCTCCTTTGTAAACATTAGGATCTTTTTGTAGTGGCTCCCTTCAGATACAAAGTTAAACTTTTGTTTTTATTCTAAGCACAAGAACAAAATAGGAGAGAGAGTGTGTGCTAACCTTCTATAGCTGATAATATGGAGAGTAATTCATGTGAGTGATTTCTTTTTTAAACAGATGTGATTTAAATGTTGTAAACTACTAACTCCCAAAGGTAATACCATAAGGGTGGTTGTAGGGATGTGAGATCTGTCTCTCAAATGCTGTTTGGTACTTGGAAAGATGGCATATTTATACCACAGTAGTTAACTGGCTTTGACTCATGCAGAACATTGCATATGTTTTTGTTACTAGAGTACTAATTGTAATGCATAGTATTTTGGTTGTAGATATTAAACATCTTCTTGAAATTTAAAATTAGAGAATGATATGTGGCGCTGACTGGGCAATGCATCAAGGCCTATTTATGGGCATTTTGTTAGCAGATCACAGGTGATCTTCCACATGCATGGGACTTTTCAGCCTCATATAAACACTGGTGACTATAACAAGTCTTTCTCTGTCCTGACAGCCAGCTCCCACCTAACAACAGGGAGACTTATATTAATTATGAAAGCTCAGCCTTAGCTTAAGCTTGTTTTTAACTAGCTCTTATAACTTAAATTAGCCCATTAATCTACTTTCTGTCGCCAGAAATTTTAACTATTAATCTACTTTCTGTCACGTGCCACCCATGCTGCTTCCTCTGTGTCTCCTTGAGTCTCTCTCGAGTGCCTAGCTTCCTTCTCCTACTTCCTCTCTCTGTCCAGAAGTCCCGCCTGTACCTCCTGCCTAGCTATTAGCCATTCAACTTTTTATTACACCAGTGATAGCAAATACACCTTCACACAGTGTACAAATATCCCACAACAGGTGACCTGAAGGTGACTGAGAATCCTAGAGATCTTTAGCCTCCAACTTCAGCAGCTTCCTGTTACAATTCTGTAGAAACTATATTTTACCAATCTGAATTCTGTTTGGATGGTCAGGCCCCTTGCTCCTGCACTGCCTCACTCCCTGCTGTTCTACCCACACCTTTGTGGAGGACACTGGCCTGATTTTGTTCAGACAGGCTGGGTTGAGCCTTGGCTGGAGTCCTTTTCCAGGGAGACAGGCCTACCCTGGGGCTTCAGATGAAACCTAACAGCCTTGTTTTTTCCTCTGAAAAGCTCTGTTAGAGAATGGGCCACAGTGGTCACATCGGGAAATCTAACTGGTTCAAGACAACCAGAGAAGTGCCCATTCATTTGTTCCCTTCTCTTTCCTTCATGTTTTCAAGAGGGCTTATTCTCCATCTACTGTAGTCCATATAGCAAGATGCTTAAACAAATCCTGGCGCCACAACCCAGAAACCAAAGGAAAGAGTTCAGAGTACATCATGATAGGCATAGCTGCATGGTCTCTGCCTCCGTGGTCATACTGTGAAGGGACATTGTGTCTAACAGGTTCCTAACACTAACTGTGCGTCAAAAAAACAGAAATTAAAGACTAGAAATTCTCTAAGGGAAAGTTACAGGTTCCTGTCATCCCCATTCAAATTAGGGGTGGCGACTTAATTTAATTGGCGATTAAAGATTATAGGGAGGATTAAAACTTGCCTTTCATGTGCTGTGTAACTTAAATCTATTTGAAAACTGTAACATGAGAATGGCCATTATCCAAATCATCAATGCTGACCTGACTATCAGGTACCTTCAAGATCCCCTCCAGAGGTGGAGGTGACAGGCCACCATGCCATACCAGACTGAGCTTGTTGGAACACTAAACATGACAGCTATGGAATCCACCCGTGCATTTTCTGATGAGCTACATGTGGGGTGTGGCAATCACTGTTTTCCAGCTGACTTTGGTGTGAAGAGAAACCTGTCTTGGAAGCAAAACCAAGCAGTAAGAAGGAAGTGGGGAGGCAAACAGCTGGAAAGAAGAAACAAAATCCAGACCTTCCCTTAGTGTGAATGTGAAGTTACTTTAAGAGTTACAAACTGTACTTTAAAGTTTTTAAGCGAATTGCTAACATTGTTTCAAATGTGAACTGAGATTCCCTAAGAAATCTTTCAGAAAGACCTACTTTTCCTTCAGAAAGTAGGAAAGCCCACAGGGAGCCTTCCTCTGGGGAGCCTACCTTCACAGCCTGTGTGCAACCCTAGCTGTAGTCACTTACTTCCGCAGAAGCCTGTGATCCCATCTCCTGTCAGATAACTGATGAGCTCCTTCAGTGCCTTGGCCTCTGGGTCAGGAAGAACCATCTCTCTACCTTGTTTTGCTATTGCTCTTGCTTTTTGGTTTTTTGTTTCGAGGGAGTTGTTATTGTTTGTTTGTCTGTCTGTTTTGGCTAAATGGTGTTAATGTGAAGAATACTTTTGAAATGAAGACAGAAAGCTGCGTCTGTTAAAGGGGCTTTTGTTCAGCCTGCAATGCTGGACTGGTTTTGAGGGTGTCTCCAATGCTCTGGAATTTACACTGTGGCAGAAGACCAAAGGACGAAATAGAAGTAAGCCTTGTAAACAGCTGGGCAGGGCAGGCTTTTGTGGGTGTGGCGCTGCTCCCAGGCCGACTTCGGATCTGCCTGCTGACCCCTGTGCCCAGGAACACTGGAAGGGAGACCAGAGGAGACACTGCAGGTTGCCATTTCACTGCTTCCAAACAGGACAGTTTGGTTTGGCTCCGCCTGACCTGGGAGTTTTCAGACCAAGTCTACCAGTATCCTGAAGAGAACCCAGCCTAGAAAAATAACTTTTTTTTCCCAACTATATGCATCATTGGCTACTATTAATTCTTAATTTAGACTCATTCTGATAATGTCAGAGGAATAAAATGTGGAATAATATTTATTTTAAAAGCTGTAAACATTGATATTTGTTTTCCCTTTTCGGGCCTGCTTAATCCTCCCCCCTGACTTGAGTGGCATCCTCTGAACTCATCATTGTGTGCTTCCCCTGGTCCTTTTGCACATTAGTGTTAGCTTGTCATAGGAGATTTTTAAATGCTGTCTGGCTTCTTTATCTCATATTTGTAAAATATTCTCAACAGTGGAGTGACAGTTCTCAGAAACGGATTCTGTTTCCTGGGTAGTTCCGAGTGTCAGGTTTTATTCACTGCTGACTTTGTCAGACTACCTGGCCTTTCCATCCCTTTTGCTCTTGAACAGTTTAAATGATTTTTAAATCATAATGTTATTATTTAATATTTTTTAATCTTATTAATATTAATTATTTATATTAACTAATATTGCTAATGATATCAAGATATTATTTAATCACAATATAATCCAGTAAAACTTGCTCAGTTTACTTTTCATGTAAATAATATAAAAGATTACTTATAATCTGGCTCAAATTAAGGTGATTTTTTTTCAATAAAACATGCTTCCAAGTAATTATTCTAGAAAAAAATAATTAGAATTACAGTGAGATAGCTATGAGTAATTATTTTATAGAAACAATGTCAAAGAAAGATGAACTCTTTTTCAAGAATATTAGCATTGGAGAT
>LZPO01066846.1:25268-36341 GCA_001675575.1 Neotoma lepida
TAGGTATGAGTTCCTTCTCATGGAGTGGGTATTAGGTCAAATCAGACATTGATAGCCTACTACCACAAGTTCTGTGCCACCATTGACCTAGCATATTTTGCAAACAGGACAGATTGTAGGTTAAAGGTTTTGTGGGTATGTTAGTGTCCATGTTTCTCTTCCCATAGCCTGCAGAATAACTTCCTACATCAAAGAAACTAGAATGTAGGGGTGAGAGCTCCATGTAGATACCAGGTAACTTCTGCATGTCCAGTGAGCCTTGTGGGTGATGTTCTCAGCATCGGGGCCTGCATTCAGTTTTCAGAGAGTAAACTTTGGTCTTAACAACAGCCTGGATTATTTGGGGATATCTGCTGGACCTCCTTGGCCAACAACTCAATTCAATTTAACCTGGTCCTGCCACTGGAAGCCTCATCTTGTCTCTCTCAATTCCATCCCTCTTCCTCTGAGTCCTCAGTTTGATTGTTCCACCTAACTTTACCCTGCCTTGCCATAGGCCAAAACAGCTTTATTATCAACCAATGAGAGAAATNCATATGCACAGGGTATAGAAGGATAATCCCANAACATTTCTCCCTTTCTGTCTAATCAAAAAGGAAGGTTTTAACTTAAACATAGTAAAATTACATACAACAAAACAGTTATCAAGCAAGAACTATAGTTACAATATTTAGTCTACTTGTATTTGACAAAATCAGAGAAAACACTAAATTATCTATCTTATCTTGATGAGTCTAAAGTTTCATATCTAATTTATCTTTTATCATAACTAAGGAAAACTATAATTATAACTATTTAGTCTTCAACTTCATCAAAGACCTGAGAAGGAAATAATATTATCTGAGTAAGCAGGAAGTACATTGTAAGCAGCTTCCAAAAAATGTGAGAAATGACAAAAACAACTGGCTGCCTGGATAGTCACCCAACGTTCTTCTGCAACCTTGGGGCATCCATCTGTGGCCCATAGGCCTAGCATATCTGACAGACTCTTTTGTAAAGCATGGAATTTTAAAGGACTGCCCTACCTTGTCTTAGCAAGTTCAGCAGTCACCTTTCTTGAGTCCTGCTCATTTGAATAGCAACTGAGGCAAAGGCAGTTTCTTTGCCCATATTACTATCTTTTGCCTTAAAGAAAAAAACTCCATATGAAGTTTCTTTGATGCCCGTCATCTTCTCTAGAATATATTGGTGCTGTCAGGAGCAGATGTGTCTCATTGTCATGAAAAATCTCAGTTATTAAAATATTTTAAATGCCACATTTTGTAGGTCTTTGAAGTGTTTGAAGATTACTTATCTGAAATATATCTTTGTATACTTAGAAAACTTAACTAACATGACTATAAGTTTGACTATTATAGATGAGTATTAATCTGTATTTCTTAATTATATATTACATTTTACATTGAGCTGCATCAACACAATACCTTAAACAAGAGTAGAAACATAATATAGCATAACAGAAATAACTTTAAATTTTATCAATAAACTAAAATCCATACTAATGTAAAATGTGTAAAATTAACAGTTGTTTTTTGGATTAAAGTAGATTCAATAATCTACCTTTTTCCCATCACAATAATCTACTCCTTCCCCCACCATTTCTATATCATATCCCTCCTTCTTCTTTTAGAAAGAGATTATGACCAAAACCAATTTGTAGCCAACCCCCCTTAAATAAAAACTAACATTCATTACCAATATTTTGGGACTGTGGGCATAGTTTTCTAAACTACTTCTTGCTTATTGAGGCACTGGTAATCTTTGCAGAACTTTGGGAAAATCAAGGTTATGGTCAAGTCCTGACTAGAGTATTTTGTGAGGCTGGATCATCTCAGCCAGCAGCCTGGAAGCTATTCTCGATGCTGATCAGCTGGGCCACTGATTTCCTTTGTAGATTTTTCAGGAGATCTTCCTTGATCAAACCTGATTTTTCTTAACCTGGAATGAATTCATACTCTCTCATTTTCTGTGGAAACAAAAACACAACCTCTCCCTCAAAGGGACATATCTTTTGACTTAAATTTTGAAATCAAGATATTTTAAAATATATAGTTTGGTTTAATTTAATAGCTTTCACAATCAAGTCTCTTAGCAGTTATCATTTTCCCATTAACAGTCAAAAACTCTAAAGAAAACACAATAAAATATAGAATCTGGACTCTGTGCATTTTCCATCTTTATGTGTCTTATCATATTTTTTTACTACTTTATTCTTTTTAAGGATTTTACTTTATTATTTTTAAATCTATGACTGTTTCTATCCTTCTCTTCTCTTTCCCAAGCTTCTGCAGATTTTTTAAACATGCTGTGACCCATTTAGAGACCGTTTTATCTGAATTTGTCCTTACTGTGTATCTTTAACCCTATTTGTACATCTGAGCAAAAACCTTAAATCCACCATGCGGCATACTCTCAAGCCCACAGGCAGCAGCTGGGAGAAGCTTGTCTGTACCACTGTGGGAGCCTGTCACACTGCAGCTTAAGTCCACCTGCTGTAGCTAAGTGTGTCTCTACCGTGGCTTGCATGAGAGACATGAACAATGAAGCTGCTCTTGGCTCCAGTTTTGTATGTCTAGAATCCTTTATTTTAGCTTTCTCAGGTTTTATGTGGAAATTCCTGCCATGAGTTGGATTGTCATATGTAAATGGAGCCTTCTGTCTCTCCAGCCTGTTCCCAAATACCCTGACAGCCACTTCCCAAATTACCACACAGAGGCTTATATTGATTATAAATATTTGGCCAATTACTCAGGCTTATCACTAACTAGTTCTTATACTTAAATTAATCCATTTCTATTAATCTATGTATTGCTATGTGGCCATGGCTTTACAGGTCCTCTGACATATTACTTCTTTAGTGACTGGCTCATGTCTCTCTTCGTCTGAGTCCTCAGTTTGATTGTCTGCCTAACCTTATCCTGCCTTGCTATAGACCAAAACAGCTTTATCATCAATCAATGAGAACAGTATATATTCACAATGTATAGAAAGATTATCCCACAGCATTGCCTGGCTACAAGCAATGGTCAGTTGAGACTCTGTATCCCCTATCACTAGATGTCCCCATTAGGATAACCTTTATCAATTCCAGGAAGTTTCCAATGTACTTACTAGGTTTCCACACCCCTCAAGTGTTCTCCAGTTCCAGCTGTCTCTCCCTGCACTTTCTCCCTTTACCCCATCTCCCCCTCACCTAATTCACCTACCTCCCATTCTTACTTGTCCCTAGTCTGCCTGTAAAATCTATTGTATTTCAACTTCCCCAAGAGATTTCTTATATTCCCTCTAGATTCCTCCTCTATACCTAACCTCTCTGGATCTACAGATTGTAGCTTGGTTGTCATTTACTTAATGGATAATATCCACTTATAGGTGAACACATTCCACAACTGTCTTTTTTGGTCTGGGTTACCTCACTCAGGATGATTTTTTTTTCTAGTTCTATCCATTTGCCTGCAAATGTCATGGTGTCATTGTTTTAACAGCTGAGTAGGACTCCATTGTGTAAATGTACCACACTTTCTTTATCCATTCTTCTATTGAGGAACATCTAGGTTGCTTCCAGTCTCTGAATATTATGAATAAAGCTGAACATGATGGAGCAAATGTCCTTGTGGTAGGATGGAGAGTCCTTGAAGTATTTGGCCAAGAGTAGTATAGCTGGGCCTTGAGTTAGATTGATTGCCATCTTTCTGAGGAATTGCCATGCTGATTTCCATAGAGGCTGTTCAGTTTGCACTCCAGTCAGCAATGGAAGATTGTCTCCCTTTACATCTTTGTCAGCATGAGATATCATTTGTATTACTGATCTTAGCCAGTTTGACAGGTATACTATGGAATCTCAAAGTAGTTTTTATTTGCATTTCCTGGTTGTTAAGGATGCAGAAAATTACATGTTTCTCACCCATCCAAGATTCCACTATTGAGAATTCTTGGTTTAGATCTACACTCCATTTTAAACATTGGATTATTTATATTTTTATATATAGTTTTTTTGAGTTCTTTATATATTTTAGATATTAGTTCTNTATCAGAGTTGGTAAAAATCTTTTCCTATCCTGTAGGCTGCCATTTTNTCCTATTGNTGGTGTCCTTTGCCTTACAGAAGCTTCTCAGTTTCATGAGATCCTATTTACTAATTGTCAATCTCAGTGTCTGTGCTATTGGTGTTCTGGTCAGGAAGTTATCTCCTATGCCAATGAGTTCAAGGCTATTCCCTACTTTTCAATGAGGTTCAGTGTATCTATTTTTATGTTGAAGTCTTTGGTCCACTTGGATTTGAGCTTTATGCCAGGTGATAAGTATGGATTATTTTCATTCTTCTATATACAACCATCCAGTTAGAGCAGCAGCATTTGTTAAAGATGTTGTCTCTTTTCCATGTGTGTCTCTGGCTTCTTATTCTCAAAAATCAGGTCTCAGTATGTGTTTGGATTTATGTCTGGGTCTTCAACTGGATTCCATGGATCAGCAAGTCCATTTTTATGTCAATACAATGCTGTTTTTATTACTACAGCTTTGAACTGCAAGTTGTAATCTGGAATGGTGAGACCTCCAGCAGTTCTTTTATTGTTTGGAATTGTTTTAACTATCCTGAGGTTTTTGCCTTTCTGTTTGAAATTGAGAATTGTCCTCTCAAGGTCTGTGAAGAATTGTATTAGAATTTTGATGAGCATTGCATTGAATCTGTAGATTGCCTTTGGTGAGATGATCATTTTTACTATATTAACCCTACCAATCCATGAATATGAGAGATCTTTCCATCTTCTGATAGCTTCTTCAATTTCCTTTTTCAAAGACTTGAAGTTTTTTATAATACATGTCTTTCACATGCTTAGAGTTACCCCAAGATATTTTATATTATTTGAGGTGATTGTAAAAGGTATTGTTTCCCTGATTTCTGTCTCAGTCCATTCATCATTTGTATACAGGAGGGCTATTGACTTTTTTTGAAGCAATTTTGTATCTAGACATTTTGCTGAAAGTGTCTATCAGCTGTAGGAGTTCTCTGGCAGAATTTTTAAGGCCACTTATGTGTACTAACATAGCATCTGCAAATAAAGATACTTTGACTTCCTTCCCAATTTGTACCCCCTTGTTCTCCTTTAGTTGTCTTATTGCTTTATCTAAAACTTGAAGAACTATATTGAATAAATATGGAGAAAGTGGACAGCTTTGTTTTGTTCCTGATTTAGGTAGAATTGCTTTGAGTTTCTCCTGATTTTAGGAGATTTTGGCTATGGGCTCACTGTAAACTGGTTTTATTATTTTAAGGAATATCCATTGTGCCCCTAATCTCTCCAGAACTTTCATCATGAAGGAAATTGGATTTTGCCAAAGATCTTTTCTGCATTTATTGAAATGATCAATAGTTTTTGTCCTTTAGTTTGTTTATATAGGAGATTACATTTATTGACCTTCATATGTTGAACCATTGCTGTATCTCTAGAATAAAGCCTATTTGATCATGCAGATGACCTTTTTGATGTGTTTTTGGATTAGGTTTGCAAGTATTTTATTGAGAATTTTACATATATGTTCACAAGAGAAATTGGTGTGTAATTCTCTTTCTTTGTTGAGTCTTTGTGAGTTTTGTGTATCAGAGTAACGTTGGTATTATAAAATGAATTGCACAATGTTCCCTGTGTTTCATGGAAGAATGTGAATTAACTCTTATTTGAAAGTCTAGCAGAATTCTGTGATAAAACCATCTGGTCCCCGGCTGCTCTTTTTTGTTTTGTTTTGTTTTTTTTGTTTTTCCTTCTTTTGTGAGGAGAGTTTTAATTACTGATTCTACTTCAGTAGGTGTTTTAGGTGTGTTTAAATTGATTATCTGATCTTTATTTAACTTTACTAAGTGATATGTATTGAAAAATCATTTCTTTTAGATTTTCCACTTTTGTGGAGTACAGGTTTATAAAGTAAGTCATTATGATCCCTAGATTTCCTTACTGTTATGTCTCTCTTTTCATTTCTAATTTTGTTTATTTGGATATGCTCTCCACATTTTAGTTAGTTTGAATAAGGGTTTGTCAACCTTACTAATTTTCTCCAAGAATCAACTTTTGTTTTATTGATTCTTATATTGTTTTGGGGTTGTTTGTTTTTTTTGTTTCTGTTTTATTGATTTCAGTATTGAGTTTGATTATTTCTTGCAATCTATGCTGCTTTTGCATGTGATTTCTTATTTTTGTTTTAGATCTTTCAGGCATACAGATAAATTATTATTATAATGAAATATCTCCCATTGTTTTAGGAAAGGCACATCATATTATGAACTTGCATATTACTACTGCCTCCATTGTGTCTGATAAGTTTAAATGTGTTGTGTATTCATTTTCATTCAATTCTAGAGTCTTTTATTCTTTTCTTAATTTCTGTCTTGACCTATTTTTATTCAGTACTGAATTGTTNGATTTCCTTGAGTATGTAAACTTTCTGCTATTTCTGTTGTTGTTGATATCCAGGTTGAGCCTGTGGTGATCTGATAGGATGCAGGCTGTTATTTCAATTTTCTTTTAACTGTGGAGACTTGCCTTGTGTCTGAGTATGTGGACAATTTTGGAGAAAGTTTTTATGAGATCTTGGGAAGAAGGTGTATTTGTTTGTATTTTGGTAAAATGTTCTGTAAATATCTGTTAGACCCTTTTGCTTTATAATATCAGTTATGTCCAGTATTTCTCTGCTTAGTTTTTGCCTGGATGACCTGTCCATTGGTGAGACTGGGGTATTCATCTTCTACTATCAAGTGTGTGATAGTGGTGGTCAACATGTAATTTAAGCTATCATAGTATTTCTTTTATAAACTTGAGAGCCGCCTCAGAGACTGAAACTGCTCCCTGAGACAGAGCCCACCAGTGCAGATTGGACCAAGAGAACCTGCCAGTGCTGATTGGACCAAGAGTTAGAGTCTGCTAATGCCAATTGCACTAAGAGCTGCTCCCTGAGACACAGCATCCTTCAGCACTGATTGCACCAAGAGCCTTAATTAGACCAAGAGCTCCCATTGGATCAAGAGTATCGATCAGACCAAGAGAAGCCCCCAAGACACAGACACCACTTGCACAGAGTGGAGGAAGAGATGGGTAGACACCACTGCAAAAATACAGGCAACAACATAAAGACCTATATGGCACTATCAGAACCTAGTGGTTCTATATCAGCAAGATCTAAACATCCCAATGCAGAAGAAATCGACCTTAAAAATGACTTTAAGAAGATGATAGAAACCTTTAAAGAGGAAATGGAAAATTCCCTTAAAGAAATTGAGAAAAAGACAAACAAAAAATAGGAAGATATCAATAAATCTTTTAAAGAAAGCCAAGTAAAAGCAACTAAACAGGTGAAGGAAACAGTTCAAGATTTGAAAACTGAAATAGAGAAAATAAAGAAGCACACACTGAGGGAATGCTGGAAATGGAAAATCTGAGTAAACAAACAGGAACTACAGATGTAAGCATAACCAACAGAGTGCAAGCAATGGAAGAGGGAATCTCTGGCATTGAAGACACAATAGAGGAGATAGATTCATCAGTCAAAGAAAACATTAAAGCTGAAAAAAAATCATAACACAAAACGTCCAGGATATTTGGGACACCATGAAAAGACCAAACCTAAGAATAATAGGGATAGAAGAAGGAGAAGAATACCATCTCAAAGACACAGAAAATATATTCAACAAAATCATAGAAGAAAACTTTCTCAACCTGAGGAAAGAAATGCCTATGAAGATAAAAGAAGCTTACAGAACACCAAATAGACTGGATCCAAAAAAAGTCCCCTCTCCAAATAATAATCAAACCACTAAACATACAGAATAAAGAAATAATATTAAGAGCTGCAAAGGAAAAAGGCCAAGTCATCAGAATAACACGTGACTTCTAAATGTAGATTATGAAAGTTAGAAGGTCCTGGACAGACGTTATACAGACACTAAAAGACCATGGATGTCAACCCAGACTTTTATATCCAGAAAAACTCTCAATCACCATAGACAGAGTAAACTAAATATTTCATGATAAAACCAGATTTGAACAATATCCATCCACAAATCCAGCTGTACAAAAAGCACTAAAAGGAGAAATCCAACCTAAGGAAGTTAGATACATCCTTGAAAACACAGGCAATAGATAATTCCACACCAACAAACACCAAAGAAGGGAAACACAACACTACCACCAAAAATTAACAGGAATTAACAATCCCTGGTCATTAATATCCATTAATATCAATGATCTCTATTTGCCTATGAAAAGACACAGGCTGACAGAATGGATGCGAAAACAGGATGCATCCTTCTGCTGCATACAAGAAACACACCTCAATGTCAAAGACAGACACTACCTCAGAGTAAAAGGCTGAGAAGAGACTTTCCAACCAATTGGACTTAAGAAACAAGCTGGTGTAGCTATTCTAATATCTAATAAAATAGACTTCAAACTAAAATCAATTGAAAGAGATCGAGAAGGACATTACATATTTATCACAGGGAAAATCCACCAAGATGATGTCTCAATTCTGAACATTTATGCCCCAAATACAAGGGTACCCACATTTGTAAAAGAAACATTACTAAAGCTTAAATCTCACATCAAACCCCACATATTAATAGTGGGAGATTTCAACACCCCACTCTCACCACTGGATAGATCTTCCAGACTCAAACTTAATAGAGAAATAAGGGACCTAACAGATGATGACTGAAATGGACTTAATAGGTATTAAGAGGTACAGAACATTTCTCCCTAACACAAAAGAATATATCTTCTTCTCAGCACCCCATGGAAGTTTCTCTAAAATTGACAGCATGCTTGGTCACAAAGCAAATCTCAATAGATAAAAAAAAAATGGAATAACCTCCTGTATTCTATGGACCACTATGGCTTAAAGTTAGATTTTAACAACAACAAAAATTGCAGGAAGTGTACAATCTCATGGAAACTGAATAATGCCCAAATGAATCACCAATGGGTCAAGGAAGAAATAAAGAAAGAATATAAAGATTTCCTCAAATTCAATGAAAATGAAAGAACAACATACCCAAACTTAAGGGACAATATGAAAGCAGTGCTAAGAGGAAAATTCATAGCACTAAATGCCCACATAAGGAAGATGGATAAATCTCACACTAGTGACTTAACAGCACATCTGAAAGCTCTAGAACAAAAAGAAGCAAACTCACCCAGGTGGAATAGATGACAGGAAATAATCAAATTGAGGGCTGAAATCAATGAAATAGAAACAAAGAGAATAATACAAAGAATCAATGGAAAAAAAGAGTTGGTTCTTTGAAAAAATCAGCAAGATAGACCAGCCCCTATCCAAATTAACCAAAAGGAAGAGAGAGAGCATCCAAATGAACAAAATCAGGAATGAAAAGGGTGACATAACAACAATGAGGAAATCCAGAGAATCATCAGGTCATACTTCAAAAACCTGTACTCCACAAAATTGGAAAATCTGAAAGAAACGGACAANTTTCTGGNTAGGTACCACATACCAAAGTTAAATCAAGATGAGATAAACTATTTAAATAGACCAATAACCCCTAAGGAAATAGAAACAGTCATTAATAGTCTCCCAACCAGAAAAAAAAAAGCCTAGGACCAAATGGTTTCAGTGCAGAATTCTACCAGATTTTCAAAGAAGAGCTAATTCCAATACTCTTCAAATTGTTCCACACAATAGAAACAGAAGGAACATTACCAAACTCTTTTTATGAGGCTACAGTTACCCTGATACCCAAACCACACAAAAATGCAACAAAGAAAGAGAATTACAGACCAAGCTCCCTCATGAACATTGATGCAAAAATACTCAATAAAATATTGCAAAACCAAATCCAAGAACACATCAAGAAAATTATCCACCATGATCAAGTAGGCTTCATTGCAGGGATGCAGGAATGGTTCAACATAGGAAAATCTGTCAATGTAATATACCATATAAACAAACTGAGAGAAAAAGACCACATGATCATCTCATTAGATGCTGAAAAAGCCTTTGCCAAAATCCAACACCCTTTCGTGATAATGGTCTTGGAGAGATCAGGAATACAAGGAACATATCTAAATATAATAAAGGCAATTTACAGCAAGCCAACAGCTACCATCAAATTAAATGGAGAGAAATTCAAACTGATTCCATTAAGATCAGGAACAAGACAAGGCTGTCCACTCTCCTCATATTTATTTAATATAGTACTGGAAGTTCGAGCTACAGCAATAAGAAAACAAAAGGAAATCAAAGGGATAGAAATTGGAAAGGAAGAAGTCAAACTTTCACTATTTGCGGACAATATACCAGAGAACTCCTACAGCTGATGAACTCCTTCAGTATTGTGGCAGGATACAAGATTAACTCACAAAAATCAGTAGCCCTCCTATATACAAATGATAAATGGGCTGAGAAAGAAATCAGAGAAACATCACCCTTTACAATAGCCACAAACAGTATAAAATGCCTTGAGTTAACACTAACTAAGCAAGTGAAGGACCTATATGATAAGAACTTTAAGTTGCTGAAGAAAGAAATTGAAGAAGATATCAGAAAATGGAAAGATCTCCCATACTCATGGATAGGTAGGATTAACATAGTAAAAATGGCAATCTTATAAAAAAACAATCTACAGATTTAATGCAATCCCTTTCAAAATCCCAACACAATTCTTCACAGACTTGTAAAGACCAATACTCAACTTCATATGGAACAACAAAAATCCCAGGATAGCTAAAAGAATCCTGTAAAATAAAGCAGCCTCTGGAGGCATCATGATCCCTGACTTCAAGCTCTATTATAGAGCTATAGTAATAAAAACAGCTTGGTACTGGCATAAAAACTGACATATGGACCAATGGAATCAAATTGAAGACTCTGACATTAATCTGCACACATATGAACACCTGTTTTTGACAAAGAAGCCAAAATGGAACAAAGAAAGCATCTTCAACAAATGGTGCTGGCATAACTGGATGTCAACATGTACAAGATTGCAAATAGATCCATATGTGTTGCTATGCACAAAACTCAAGTCCAAGTGGATCAAAGACCTCAACATAAATCCAGCTACACTGA
>LZPO01066846.1:38106-61047 GCA_001675575.1 Neotoma lepida
GGTTGGGAGGAGGGAGGAGATGGGAATCTGTAAAAAATTTTAAAAAAAGAAAAAGTATCAGATATGAAATAAAATATTTCTAAAAAATAAAAAAAAAATAAACTTGAGAGCCCTTGTGATGTGCATAGATGTTAAGAATTGTGATATCCTCTTGGTATATTTTTCTTTTGATGAGAATGTAATGTCCTTCCTTATATTTTTTCATTAGTTTTGGTTTGAAGTCTATTATGTCAGAGATTAAAATGACTACAACAGCTTGCTTTTTGGGTCCATTTGCTTGGAATATCTTTTTCTTGGAATAGTTGATGTCTATCCTTGGTGTTAAGGTATGTTTCTTGAATGCAGCAAAAGGATGCATCCTGTTTTTGTATCCATTCTGTTAATTTTTATTTTTTATTGGGGAATTGAGATTACTGATGTTGAGAGTTTTGTGTGTATTGTGTGTGTGTGTGTGTGTGTGTGTGTGTGTGTGTGTGTGTTTTCCTTCTTTTGATTTTCTTGTATGGGATCATTTACTCCATGTGTTTTTTGCTCTGGTTAATCTCTTTGTTTTTTGTTGTTGTTTGAACATTTTTTTAGTTAAAATATTTTCATTTATTTTACATCCCAAACACAGTATCCCTTCCCTCCTCTCCTCTGGTTCCCACTGCCCTATCTCCCCCATTCACTCCTTCTCTGTCTCCATTCAGAAAGAGGCAGGCCTCCCATGGGCCTCAACAAAACGTGGCACATCAAATTGAGCCAGGACCGAGCTCCCTTTCTGAATCAAGTCTGGGCAAGGCAACACAGCATGGAGAATAGGTTCCCAAAAGCCAGCTCAAGTTCTAGGGACAGGTCCTGATCCCACAGCTAAGAGCCCCCACAAACAGACCATGCAACACAACTGTCACATATATTCATGGGGCCTAGGTAAGTCGCATGCTGGCTACCTAGCTGTTGGTCCAGAATCCGTGAGATTCCACGAGCTAGGTCAGTTGTCTCTGTGCCCCCTCCCACTGTCATGACCCTGCCTTCCCTGCCTCATTCAATCCCTCCTCCTTCCAGGACTCCTGGAACTCAGCCCAGTAATTGCCTGTGGATCTCTGTATCTGCTTCCCCCAGTTACTGGAAGAAGGTTCTCTGATGACGATTAGGATAGTCACCAACCTGATTACAGGAGATGTCCACTTCAGCCTCCCTCTTCACTATTTCTAGGAGTCTTATCTGGGATCATCTTTGTGGATTCCTGGAACATTCTCTGGCACCAGGTTTTACCCTAACCCCCAAATGCCCCACCCCTATCAAGACATGTCTTTCCTTACTCTCCCCTTCCATCCTGCCCCCAACCTGTCCAACCCCATCACTCATGTTTCAATCTCCTCGACCATATCCCCTATCCTCTGTCCTCTGTTTACCCAGGGGATCTCTTCTATTTCCCCTTCCCAGGGAAATCCATGCATCCCTCCTTGGGCCTTGCTTGTTACATAGCCTTTCTAGGGCTGTGAATTGTAGCCTGGTTATCCTTTATTTTACACCTAATATCAACTTATGTGTGGCTACATATCATGTTTGTCTTTCTGCATCTTGGTTACTTCACTCAGGGTGATTTTTTTTCTATTTTCATCCATTTGCCTGCAAATTTCATGATGTCATTGTTTTTTTACAGCTGAATAGTACTCCATTGTGTAAATGTACCGCATTTTTTAAAAAAATCTATTCTTTGGTTGAGGAACATTAGGATTGTTTCCAGGTTCTGATTATTACAAATAATGCTGCTATGAACACAGTTGAGCCAATGTCCTTGTGGTATGATTCAGCATTCTTTGAGTATATGCCCAAGATTGGTATAGCTGAGTCTTGAGTTAGATTGATTCCCAATTTCTGAGAAATTGCGATATTGTACAAGTTTGCACTCCCACCAACAGTGGAGAAGTGTTCCCTTTACTTTACATCCTCTCCTACAAAAGCTGTCATCAGTATTTTTGATCTTCAAAATTCTGACAGGTATAAGATTGAATCTCAGGGTTGCTTTGATTGCATTACCCTAATAGCTAAGGATGTTGAATAATTCTTTAAGTGTACCTTGGCTGTTTGAAATTCTTCTGTTGAGAATTCTCTATTTGGATCTGTACCCCATTTTTAAGTTGGATTATTTGGTATTTTGATGTCTAGTTTCTTGAGTTCTTTATATATTTTGGAGATCAGCCCTCTGTCAGATGTAGGATTGGTGAAGATCTTTTCCCAGTCTGTAGGATGCCATTTTGTCTTATTGACAGTGCAACCAGAGGCATTTCTCTCCCGCCCAGTCCCATAGCCATTTCCAGATAATCACTCAGAAGCTTAATATTAATTATAAATGTTTGGCTGATGGCTCAGGCTTATTACTAGCTAGCTCTTATTTTTAAATTAACCCATTTCTATGTGACACTAATTGGTCTGCTGGCATGTTGTGCCTTGGGTGGCTGGATAGCATCTCTCTGACTCCACACTACTACTCCTGTATCTCTGCTTGGATTTCCCATCTGGCTCTATACTGACTTGTCATAGGCCAAAGGAGTTTTAGTTATCAATTAATGAGATCAACACATATTCACAGCATACAGAAAGACATCCCACATCATTTCCCCCCTTCTCTTAATAAAAAAGGAAGGTTTTTAACTTTAACACAGTAAAATTACATAAAACAAAACAGTTATCAAGCAAGAATTACAGTTAAAATATTTAGTCTGTTTGTATTTGACAAAATTAAAGAAAATATTTTATCATCTGTCTTATCTTTGTGAGTCCAAAGTTGAAATCACCTTTTTTCATAACTAAGGAAAGCTATAAATATCTAGCCTTCAATTCCATCAAAGACCCCAGAAGTTACCTGAGTGAACAGGAAGTACATTGCAAGCAACTTTCAAAACTCTGGAAGTGACAGAGACATCTGGCTGTCTGGACAATCACCCAAAGTTCCTCTACAACATTGGGGCATCCATCATCAGCCTACAGGCCCATAGTATCTGGCAGACTTTTCAATGAAGCAGGAAATTTGAAAGACTGTCCCACCTATATTAGCAAAGTTTTTCAGTCACTTTCCTTTATATCCTGCAGAATGTCTGGCAGTTTCTTCTGTGAAGCAGGAATCCTGAAGAACCATCCTGTCTTGTTTTGGCAAAGTTCTGCAGCCACTTTTCTGTGGATTCTGCATGTCCAGTTTATATAATATATTGTCAATCAGTCCAAGTAAGAACAGTTTCTTGCCCAAATGGCTAGCCTTGCCACATTGAAAACAAACTCCATAAGAAGTTTCTTTGATATCCAGCATTTCTGAAGTAAATAGGTGCTGCCAGGAGCATATGTGTCTCATTGTCATAAAAAGCCCTAAGTTAACAAAACATTTAAAATGCCATATTCTGTAAGTCTTTGAGAGGTTTGAGTCCATCTACCTATCTAAAATATATCTCTATAGGATCTGGAATGCATACCTAACATATTAACAATTTTTATGGTTATAACAATCATGACTAACCATTAACCTATGTTCCTGATTATCCTATATAATGTATAATAGTAGATTTCAAAAACTAGAACTTCACCCTGCATTTCCAAATGAACTGCATAGTCACAATACCTTAAACAAAAATAGAAGCATACATACAATATGTTGTAACAAAAATAATCTTAAATTTTTATCAATATACAAAAATCCTTTTAAAAAGTGTAGAAACATATATACAGTGTAATAAAAATAACTTTCAATTTGTATCAATATTCTATATCCTTCTAAAGGATAACAAACATCCATAACCCACCAAATAACCAAAAAACCTCCCCACATATCTCAACTCTTGGTAATATGGGCATAGTTTTCTCTAAACTGCTTCCTACTGGCTGTGGGTGAAGGCATCTTTAGGAGTCCCTGAGAAAATTCTGAGATAATGACCAAGTCCTGGGAAGACATGCAGTAACCTTTGTTGATAGATATCACCTGTCAAGGTTCAGGAGATCTCCCCTGTTCAAACCTGATCCATATAATTGCTGAAGGAATCCACAACCTCTTGTATCCTCTGGGAACAAAACTCCAAAGCATATATATATATTACTTTTTTAAAGTTAAGGCATTCCTAAGGTACATAGGCTGGTTTATTTCATCAGTCCCTCTTTCAATCCCATGTCTCTTAGCAACTGTTGTTGGCTTATTAACAATCAAAAATTCAAAATCAGCACAATACTATACAGGATTCAGACTCTCTGTGTGTTTCTCATCTTATGTGTTTTTTCTTTTATATTTCCCTTACTTTGTCTTTAAAGACTTTATATTTAAACTATTTCTTTCTTTCTGTGACTGTATATAGCCATATTTTTTCTTTCTTAAGCCTATGCACATTTTAAAACACACTGGAACCTGTTCAGAGTTTTTTTTCCATCTGGACCTCTTTCACTGCATATATTTTAGCCCCCCCCCTTTTTGACCATGTTAGCAAACCTTTAAACTGTTAACCTACACCAGGATCCTTCACCTGCTTCTCAGTTCATGAAAGCCAAGCCTAAAGTTCACGCTCTGGTTGGAGTTTCATGACTGAGAACTGCATTCAACCTTCCTAGAGTTCTAGAATGCTGATGATTGCACTGTGGCAAGTATTTTTACTTACTTTTTTCTTCTTACTTAACATACTAGCTGCTCAAGGGCTCATTGTCTGGCAGAAACTGTCCTACAGAAAGTCATAAAGGAGTCCATATTTTTTTAAAGCTTTCTCAGGCACTATGGAAATTCTAGGGCCATGTTGGTATGCCAAAAAGCTGTTTGGTTTTGCTCTTTTGGGAGCCTCATCACCCAGCACCCAAATAAATTACATGGAGGCTTATTCTTATTTATAAATGCCTGGCCTTAGCTTGGCATATTTCTTGACAGCTTTCCTTAACTTTAATTATCTCATCTACCTTTTGCCTCTGGGCTTTTCCTGTTCTCTCACTTCTGTAAATCTTACTCTTACTCTGTGGTTTGCTGTTTATGTATGGTGGCTGTCTATTGGTTGGTTGGAAATTCTTCTGGGAAGCTGATGAGTGTGGCCTCTGAGGATTCCAGGTAAAATGTGTTTCTAGGTATTGGTGGCTGACAGGATGGGGAAGGGCTAGGAGCCTGGGTTTTGAAGTGTTCACAGGTGGGAGGAAAACAGGATGTGCCACCANGATCTACTTAGTGCTCTGGGAATAGGTTAGAAACTGTTAACTAGAAGATCTGTTACAAATCTTAGGATTGGACTTGGAAGAATGGAGGAGAGGTAAAGATTTAAGGCTAGTCTGCCAGCTTCCCAGGTTTGAGTAGTTTGGAATATTTTATGTTACTGCTTCTTTAAGCAAGTGTACTATCCCTTTAATTTTCTCTTTTTTTAAAATTTGATTTGAGAATTTATTTTGTTTTATCTTAAATACCTGCATTTCCTTCATGTCTTTTCAATATTTTCTTTATATTTAATTAGATTCCAGGGTTCTTCATATATATGTGTACAGATTTTGGGACTTCATGTGAAACCAAATCTGCAGATGCTCAAATCCCTTATATAAAATTGCATGTCATCTGCCTATAAGCTAATCACTTCTTTTCATAGATTGTAAGGTACTTTTAGAATACTTATTGTTTAAGATATAGTTATTGCATTGTTTAGGGTATAATAATAAAATCTGTGCATGTTCAATATTGATATTATATTTACTTTCATATTTTTGATTCACAGAAGTAGGACCCCTCAGTGTAGAAGGAGTTTTGTATTTTCTAATAACTTGTCACTGAGATTCTACATTTTTTCTTTTGCCTTAGCAAGTTGATCTTGATGCATTTGACTGAAAATTTTAATATGTTCTTTCTATTTTTCAGCTCCAAGAATTTTGGAATGTTACTGATATTTCAATATAAATGTTTTGTCTGTACACATAGTTTTTTCTTATTGAGTTCAATTATTTCCCTACATTTTTAAGTTGCTACAGTACCTGTTGGTTAGTTAGTTTGAATTCTTATCAAGCAATCTGTACATGTCCATCTTTCCACCCTTTGGTGATATCATGATTCCTGCCAGTTTTAAGGTTATGACCTTACATCAATGTCTACATACCTGAGGAAGCACTCTTTCCATTCTTTATAGACTGCCTCTGTGTAAAAATGTCATTAAATGCTATTCCAAGAATCAGTGCAGAGCTGACTACCTGTATTTTGGCCACTTTGCCTGTTCCAGTGTTCTTTGGTGCCTCAGCCCTATAAAACTGCAAAAAAGACCTGTGTGACCACTGACAAGTGTACACTGGGGCATGTCTGAAGTTCCCAGCCATGGAAATCACCCAATCCCTGAGTTTCTCCTGAAGCCTAAAGCCACTATAGTTTCCTAGTATTGATACAGGCTGTAGATGAGTTCACCTTGATGGATTTGGGTGCCTGGCTGGTCACTGATTATTCTTGGAGACTGTATCAGCACAGGGATATGGGAGGCAGGGTTCTCCTAATGTTAGAATTTATTGTGGTACATCTGATGTTAAAGTCTATAGCAAAATCTAAAGCTTATGTTTCTCTCTCACACAGGTTAAAATTCTTTCTGTCTAGACTGTTCTCACTGGGTTTGAAGACAAAGGGATGTGGGTAATGAGCTGATCTTCCTTTTCTTTTCAATGTATCTTTTTCTTTTTTAGTAAAGTTGTTTATTTATTTATTTTCCATCCTGTCAGCAGTTTCCACTCCCTCCTTTCTTCCTAGTCCTTTCATCCCCCTGCTCTGTTCCTAACCAGGGGATAGGGATCCACCCCTCCTCCATTTCTGTTTATGAAAGGACAAGTCTTTCTTGAGTGTCAATAAAACATGGAATATCAAGTCGCAGTAGGACTAAACACCTCCCAATGTATTAAGGCTTGGCAAGGTGACCCAGAATGAGGAGTAGGGTCCCAACAGCCATTAATAGAGTTGGAGACAGCCCCTGTTCCCACTGTTAGGAGTCGTACCTGACGATCAAGCCATACAACTGTCACATATATGCAGAGTGACTAGGTCAGTCCCATGCAGGGTCCCTGATTGTTGGTTCAGTGCCTGTGAGCCCTGATGAGCCCAGGTGAGTTTTCTTTTAGAGTCTTTGATGCCTCTGACTCCTTTCCCCCTTTCTGCAGGATTCCTCAAACTACACTGCGGGTCTCTGCATCTGTTTCTATCAGTTGCTGATGAAGCCTCTCTGATGACAATTGTGCTAGGCACCAATCTGGTCACAGGAGATGGCCAGTTCAGGCTATGTATCAGCTATTGCTAGGACTCTTAGCTGAGGCCATCCTTATACATTCATGGGAAATTCTCTTACACCAGGCTTTTACTTGACCCTGAAATGCCACCCTCCTTTCCCNTAGTCTTTTTCAGTACTCCCCCCCTCCACCNCCCAACCTGATCGTTCACGTTGCTGTCCCCATCTGCCCTCAGTCCAATCATGAAATCTCTTCTATTTCCCGTTCCCAGGGAGATCCAATCATCACCTATAAACCGTGCAGCCATGTGACATGATATCACTGCTTGTTTCTAAACTCTAGTGAAGTTACTTCTGTCAATATCTCCACCTCCACCACCCGCCCGCCGTATAAAGTTACGGGCTTTTTTTCATCTAGATGTGTATAAGAGACAGGTGTAGCTTTGGCGCCTTTCCTGCAGCCCAGGCTGGCCTCGAACTCACAAGATCCGCCTGCCTTTACCTCCCAAGTGCTGGGATTAAAGGCGTGCGCCACCACCACCCGGCTTTCTGTCAATATCTTAAGAGGGATTATTTTCTATCCAAAGTAAAAGAAGAGACGCTGAACTTTATGATTTGAGTATCCTCAGAGATATGAAATATTCCTCCTAAGAGGTGCTACCTTAACCTGAGGTTTTTAATAGAATTTTAAAAATTAACCTGAAAACTTGCATCTAGAATGCTGTTATTATTTTAAAACATCTTTAAATTTTACCATTTATTTATTTAAGTTGTTTCTTTTATTTTCCCATTCCCCTTTCTCCCTTAAATCCTCTCCTATACTTTTTCTTGATCTTTTTCAACTCCATGTGTATCTATTTGCCTGAGTGTATATATGTTCACAACATACATGCAGGAATCTGCAGGGGAGAGAAGAGAGCATTCCATCCACAGTAACAGGAGTTCTATGAAGTTGTAAGGAGATATGTAGGTGCTGGAACCAAACCCAGGTCTTCTGGAGGTATATCACCTGTTCTTAAGCACTGATCCAACACTCCTTCCCCAAGCTATCACGTTATTCTTGATTATTTTTATATCTGGACAGGAGAGTTGCCTCTCATTTCCTTTTATCTTTCTATGCATAAAACACAAACTTGTTTCTATTTTCTCTTCTATATAGAATTTATTGGGACTAATATTCTTCAAAATAGGTTACTCTGCTAAAGAAAGCAGAATAACTTATTGATGTGTCTCCCACTGGAAAGAAATTAACCTCTAGTCTCACAGTGCTACTATAAACACAAAACCAAATCTTATCTAATTGGATTAAGACATAGCAGAGTGATTAAATAATTTGAAAGATATATGGCTTCAGATAGAATACTTCCACAGAAAAAGGACATTTTGTGATGCAAAGAACTAGATAAAAATTTATAAGGAACAATGTCTTTTAATATTAGAAACCAGTCATTTTTAGGTGACTATGAAAGCAGGAGATATTATCACAAATACATTTTAAAGCACATTCTAGCTTTTATAATATTCCATAAAATAATTCCTTTATTATAATTTATATCTCTTAATACTATAACAGCTCTCTGAGGTTACGTTAGTTGCAGCTGAGCAGAAAGAGGAAAACCTACTCAGTTTCTGAAAGCTATGCAGCATGGAACATGACAACATATTTTAAATATGAAGAGTTAAAGTGTGTTAACAATGTCCATTTCATGGTGAGGGACAAAACGTATGAGCTCAATGTTAGAATGTAAAAAGTCTCTGTGATATCTAACCTTGCTCTGCTAAGGACTTCAGAGAGGAAGAGACTCAAACAATATATAACCAATGGCTCATATGCCAATTATCCACTTTTCATTCTTAAATGTCTTTCAAAATATTTCATACTTGTGAGATACTATGTGCTGGCAGTCCCAAGTCATTGCTATAAATGAAGGTGACACCCCATATATGATGGTGATTTCCCTCCAATGAAGAAAATAAAGATTGCTTAGAATATACACTCTTGAAATTTGCCATCAGGGAACATATCAATAAATCAGAACAAAACAAGAATAATTGGTTCTACAGAAACTGAAGTCCATTCAGTGTTACAAATGATTGACTTTACAAAGTGCTGGATTTTTGAAAAACTATGGGCTATAGTGACATATTAATCCTTTTGAAATATGATTTAGCTTAGTTCATATATATATATAGAGAGAGAAAGAGAGAGAGAGAGAGAGAGAGAGAGCGCACCACCATTAGATGTGTTTTATAAAAACAAAGCATATATTAAATCTCTGTTTGTAGATTGGTTTTTTTCAAAGATCTTTATATAGCCGGTGCACAAATATAGGCTCATTTACTACCTGTAAAATAGAAGAAACATTACCAATCAGAATGCAGTGGGATAATGAAAATCTAAAATAGTCTTTTCATATATATCCAAAATATGATACTTTCAATTATGCAGCCCAATATCTCAAGCTAAAGAGAGAAATCCTCTAAGAGTTTCATCATTAAGGGGACACATGTTCCCATTCAAGAATGACACATCAAAAGCTGAATCCTAACTCCCAAGAACTGAGCATAATAAGACCAGGGAGGGTAGCTAATTAAGTCTGCTGCCAAGCATCACAATACACTCAAGACAGTCTTCTATGAAGAGGCANATATGTCACTACATTTAAACTGAGATTGGTGTATTCCCCTCACAATGTACGCAGTAAACCACATTCTCTTTATCACTTTACTCTATTCATTTTTATATAACTATCTCCTTTTAAAATTGTTCGCAGATTTCATCAGAGACATAATTTTTAGAATATTCAAAAAGGATTATTTCAGCAACCTGACCCTCCTAATTCTAAGTCTAGCACAGTCAAGTTATTGCCAAGGAAAAGTCTGTTTTGGGGGAAAATGTTTTCTAAAAGGCAACATTTCTTTTTTTATAACAGTGGAAAGTATTAATAAAACAGACAGTGATGAAGACATTACGAGCTTTTAATCCTTTTCATCAATTAGCCATATATGAACCTAAGGAAATTATATACAAGGATTATTAAGCAATGATGAAATTATTCATGTAATTAAGAAAAATTATAACTTGTATAGGCATGCTTTTGTACTTGAGCAGGAGTTTGATCAAATTTAGTAGTCGTTTTAGTCTATTATAGACATAAGAATACACATCATAACTTGCTGCCAAGCTAATGGGAAATATTAAAGTATTTTAACCTTTGGAGAAGGGTATTTATTTTTCTCATGTTTTTTATTGAAAATAATGTTTTTCATGCAATAGATTTAGCTGTTTTTATTTCATGTGTCTGGGTATTTTGCCTTCATCTATGTATATCTATGTATCATCATNTGCATGCAATGACTGTGGAGGCCAGGAGAGGGTATCAACCTCCTGAAACTGGAGTTTGCAGCCATTTTCTGCGTCCTCTGGAAGAGCAATGATGCTCTTGCCTGCCCCAGCATCTCTCCAGCTCCTATTTTAACTATGAAAATGTGTCTATGTTAGGTTAGCATTTTAAACACATCATGTGTAAACAAATTTTAGGAAGAGTGGAAGAAATGATCCAGAAAACAATATTGAGTTGCTTTCCCCATTAAAAATGCTCAGTTTCCCATAAAATAAATATTGGTAACTAACTCCTACACTATTTTTGAAAACATTAATACGGTTAATTTAGACTTCAACATAGACAATTTGGCATTTGTTATAATTTTTGAGAATGTCTTCAGAAGGTAGATCATAGTGTTTAATTCAGGTTATTAGGAACATATAAAATTAAACTAGGGATGATGTGCTAATTCATGTAAAATGATTAGCAGGATCAGTATTTGTTCAATATCAGTTATTGAGATCAAAATCAAAATTTTCTACATAAGACAATTTATGGTCAATCTTAAGCTTAGGTGGAATAAAGTGATTTATTTTGAAGTTGTGATTTTTCAAACCAACTATTTCTTACTCATGCTGTATTTTTTTTTGGGGGGGGATTGGGAACTTTTCATTCAAAGTTAGTTCACTTTTAGGCCAGGGTGAGTAGTTTGAGCTTTCATTTTTGTTTATGTAGAAAAACATGGGCACTTAATATCTAAATCATAGTGCTTGAACACACTCTACAATTTTGCTAAGACTCATAAGTATTATCTACAATTACCTACTTTTTCTTTAAACTGGGCAAGTCAATTAATTAATTAACTGATTTTCTTGTAATTTTATATTCTAATTTTCACATAGTGATTTTTAGTTCATCATTAGGGTGTCATGTCATTAACCCAAATTGGGAAAAGATATGCCTAACATGCACAGGCAGTCATTCAAGTTTTATGATGATATTTTCTGTGTTTCATCAAAATCTATATATTCCTGGATCTTCATCTTTTTGGCTTGCTCTTTTGAATTTCAATCTACTAAAATTTTGTAATTATAATTTTTATAAAATGTTTATAATTTTCANTAATTGACATAAAATAAAAGAATGAGTAAGTCTAAATTTAGACAAAAGCTATATTTCTGCTAATTTTACAATGGTTATGATTTCAATCATCATTTGTTCCTTAATTTACAAACATCAGAAATTGTGATATATGTTAAGATATTGTAGTTGGCTAAACATGTCTCAAAATATTTTTCTCCTAATTTACAATCATTGTTTGATATGTTGAAAATAGTTAAAGAATACATACTTTGCTAGAGCACTTACTTATTTTCCATTCTTGGATCTGCAAGCACAGTATGAAATCATAAAAGCAACAAACATCACCACTCCTAGTGCAAGTAAGACCATTTCTACCAGGCCAAGAAGCTTTATTTTTCCAGTCACTTGATTTCTGAACATTTCTGCTTTCTCATCACCAATAGTTCCAGTCTGTAATCAAGTTAACAATTAATTATTTGAGTAAATTAATGAAACAAAATAAGTCTATACCATCCTCTTCTTTAAACATAGGTGTCAGCTGCCTCAGAAAGTCAGTAAAATTCACTTTGCCTCCAAAAGTAGACATAATGCACATGCCAATGTTTGGTAATGACTCCCTTCCCACCTTGGTCATGGTGTATAGAACCCAGCAGTTTACTAGCATTCATTTGATCTTTGGAATTCTCTGAAATATTTCACAACTTTCCAAATGCTGCTTCCTGGTGTCAGGGAGAAATTGCAAAGTTCAACAGTTGTACTTGCTTTGAGGCTTTGTGCATGTATTTTCTAATTCTGTGGTTAATCAATTTAGAAGTTAACACTAAAATAGTTTATCAATCAATAGTATTGTCAGTCTACTCTAATATGCCCTGTTTAGTAATAATTGGATTTTTTTACCACTGTTATCCTCAATGAGTTTTGAATTCTGTGATGTTACATGTATGCATCTCTTTCTTTAATACTATGACAAGTAAAATATGAAAATTATTTGTCTGTCTGAAAAAAACCATAAAACTTAGCAAATACTTCTATGTAATTTAGTTATTTTTCTAATAGATATATCAAAGTGTAAGATCATATTTATAGGCAATGTAAATACATCCTCAAATATTATAATACACACCATTTTAAATACCAAAAGCTTTTACACAAAATTGTTATTAGTGAATAGTAAAATACTAACCTCATTAAGCCAAAGTATAGGTACAATATAATTTCTCTTCAGATACTTTAATGCTCTGTAACACACATAAAAAATTATTGGTATATTTATACAAATGTAAAAGTCATTTAAAATAAATAAATTTTCAGAATTTCTTTAATCTTGCCTATTGCTCAAATTCTTTGATTTTGTTCTCTTTAATGAATCAATTTCAACACAGATTTTTTCAGACTACCAATTCATATATCTAATGTACATTTCTAATTATATTATTGGTTTATAGATACAAATTTTAATCTAGGAAAGTATATGACCTAGAAGTTATTGTAGTAGAAATAATCGGATATAGTGTACATAAGAGGTGCCCCTAATGACATGCAACTAACAGTAATTAAAATATCTAAAGGCCATTTCAATAAGCACCAGATCTGATTCTTCAGGTAAAAAGCGTCCTAGGCATTTAATAACTGTGTAATAGAATAATGATGAAAAACCATAAGACATTCTTTCCATTTTCACTAATCTACTCACATAATTATAAGAAAATGCTACTAATTGCAAAAAAACAACGTTAAGGAGACTCACTCAATTTTTTTGGCTGGCTTGACTAGTATGTTGACTTGCAGTCGTTTTGCAAANTGTAGAGTGAATCCAGTTATCTAAGAAAACCAAAGTTAAGTAATTACAAGCTTCTAAATCATTGTTCTGTAGTAGTCAGATTTTACCTTTTCTGTGACACAAAGAGAGTCCTTTTGAATTTAAAATGGAAGACTTCTTAAGGCTAGGAAATTACATTCTATTAAATGTTGTGCATAAATACATGCAATCATGTTCAACATGCATTTGTATGCACACACTGATCTCTCTATATAAATATATGCATATATACCTGCATACATATATCTATGCATACATATATATATATATATATATATATATATGGAGAGAGAGAAAGAGAGAGTTTTCTTGACTTAACTAATATTAAAGTTATCATTAATTGTGAAATCCATATAATTTGGTTTGGAAGAAATCAACAACATTAGTAAAACAGCATAAAAAGGCAAATTCAGATAGTTACTTTAGTTCCTGAACTATATGTCCAAATATTTAGTTAGTCCACATATCAGTAAAAAGCAATGTTANAGACTTCTACTATTTAGCAGAAGTTTGTCTCCTGCAGTTCTTAGANGCCGAGAGCTAGTCGCTGATTCCTGGCAAATGTTAGACCACTGAGCTGCAACCATAATCTCCCCTCAGATTTCAGAAAGAATATCAAGATAATTTAAATGTTAATAGTAGTACTATAGCAACCATTATACATTATTCTTGTTATAGATTTTATCTGAAACTTACATAAAATCATATCTTTGAGTCCTGATAGCAGTGATTCCTCACAAAACAATGTCAGCTAAGCATAATAATGATGATAATGATATGTATAAAATTGTAAGGTAATTGCACTAACTTTTATCATTAGAATTCCTGAATCCATGGGCCAGTAAAAGCCCTATAAGTTCTCAAGTGTTGAAATCAAAATTGAATTTCACGCCANTTATACATTAGTAGGAAGAAATAAGTGCTACCCTGATAGGCAGTTTCAGTGCTCTTAAGGATATTATCCAATATTATGATAAAATTATTTTCTTTAATTTTTAGAAGAATATTAACCAAGTCAGATCAATAAGAAGATGGCTTACAGGCTCCACATCCAAGTATGTCCTATGCTCTTCTTCATTTGGATTTAAGCCTTCAATAGGTTCTGAAACATCAGGACTTGCATGTAGGAAATGTGGAAGAGAAATGTACACAGGCTTTCCTGAAGACACATTTTAAGAGACAATTGCAAATAAATTACATTTCATATATCATTTCAAATATTTGCTAGAGGATAAAGCTTTAATAGATAAAATATAGTTGTTTTTGAAATGCTGAGGGCAAGAGCACTACATCTGGTTAATATTATGCAAAACAACATAAAACTTTGTGACATTTTATTAAGCAGCCAGTTGATGTCTGTTTATTCAAACACTAATTTCTAGAATTCAAATGTTCAACACAAAACAAATTAGAAAAACATACATATGAGCTTGATACATGTTCTCAAACTTCAAGTGGTGCATGACAGCACTGAACATCTCAGTAATTTGTTTTCTTTATTTTCACTGTACTACAAAGAAGATAAATAAGACAAGGATGACTTTGAGGTCTTTGCTTTTCACTTCTTACTTTAGGGACATAGTGACAGCTTATTTAATAAAATTCTCTATTTTTTTAAGCTCAAAAAGCTACAGCCATGGAAGATGGTGAGGAAACTCATTGAATCCTGGGAATTTTCCTTTTTCCCTAATCATCAAAACAACATGACTTAATACCAGTGTGATTTTCCCAATAACTCAATTTTGCAATACTGAAACACAACACACACACACACACACACACACACACACACACACACACACACACACATATATGCACCACAAGGTTCACTGCCAGCAAAGGTTACTTTCTGTTACCATTGCTTTCTTTAATTTTAAATGTTCAATAAAAAAGAACTATGGGTATTTATATTATATGTCATGATACATACTCTTTCTTAAGCCTCTGAATGATTATTTTATTTATTTTTTTATTAAGAATTTTTCAATTCATTTTATAATGCCAATCACAGATACATATTTTTATTCAACTGTCTCCTCTTTCTTTGGGATTCCTCTGCCTAACTACCAGCCTTCATCTAAGCTTTCTTGTCATATGAATTTCTCTTTCTCACCTTAAGACTTCATCCTTCCCTAGTGTGATCCCCATTACAGTTTCAAACACACACACACACATACACACACACACACACACACACACACAAGAGGGTGAGATTTAACTCTACATTCTGCATATAAGAGAAAATTTGTGATATTTATCTTTCTGAGTATGACTTATTTTTCATAATACATTGTTCTCTAGACCTATCTAATTTTATATGTTANAATTTAAAGANTAAAACTCCCAAACATTATTAAATAAAAAATGACATGAACTTTGATAATGAGCATATCTACATACCTTCTTTGCATTTGCCGATATCTAGCACACCATATGATGTACAGTTATTTGAGATGACCTTTTCAGTGCAGAAACAGTGGTTGTCTGGGTTCTGAACTGGTGATGCAAAGGCCTTGGCTGGAAGAACAAATCTGTACACGGGGATTCCTTTAAGGTCAACATCAGATCCAAAGACAGCGTAGATGGACCTACACAAATATTTGAAGAAAGAACTTCATGCTAGGAGCCTGAATCCTATTCTGGAGATCTGATTATTTTTGTTAAATCTAGTTTATATCCTTGATTTAACTTTGAAAACAGTCAAATTCTTAGGAAAAACTACTGATGTTGTTGTTGTTTTTACAATTTACAACATACCATGATGAAAAATATGAGTATGACATATGAATTTTTTAGTTCTTAAAAACCTTCTAATGCAAGTTTACATGTGAACTGTAATGGGGAATAAATATCAGAGATGCTTCTCATAGTTAAATTCTCTTATGCAACATATATATGATTTATTCAAATTCTTTATTTGTACTCTATTTAAATGAAATTTCCATCTTTCGAAAAGAGCTTAAAGAAAGAGCTACTCACCTGGTGGGGTGTGTGCATGGATGGTGGGGTGTGTGCATGGATGGTGGGGTGTGTGCATGGAAGAGATCTCCACCATTTATCCCATGTCCACCATGCCCAGTTCAGTGTGTCACAGCTCAATTAATATTTTCTCTGACCCCCAGCTAACCCTATGTGAAGAAGCACTGTTCCCAGAAGTTTTATATATGGCCAATGATTCTGAGGTGTCTAAAGATTGCCTNTAGTCTCCTCTTCAGGGACAGAACTGAGGACCAGGAGTAGTTGTGTGGAGTTCAATACTCATGGGTATATTCTGAAACCCACTAGTTTGAAAAAAATTTGCTGTGTGAATCATTAACACAGCTCTGTAACAAATGTGTCATCTTCTCTAGACATCTTCAGAAAGACCAGGCATTCTCTTTACACTTGATTGCTGTATCATGAAAGTTTATCAGCAGACATGATAAATTATACTCAGAAATGCCAAAAAAATGGCTTGCACTATAAAATGTTGAAATGCATAGGCTACTTTGAAAAAACAAAGTGTTAATTCCATATAGTCACATTAATTCTTAAGAAATCAAGAGAAACGTGTGTCTATTTTTTCAAATAATGCAAATAGTTAGATTTCCCATTCTTTGTTTTAAGACTAGAATGGAAAAAGAGTAAGTTTACATTCCAGAAACTTACCTGCAAATGTCAGAAGAAAAGAACCTCAGAATCCGAGACTTCTCAACAAAAGGTGGAAAAGAGGCTGCATCTGTTAGAAATCAAGCAGTGACAAGTGTTNCTATGAAATGTGAACCTGGAAAAGTGTACAAATCACTCTTTCCAGTGTAGTCNGTAGAAATAAAACATGGTTTGCGTATATGATTTTAAAGTCACCAGTGGGATAGTTACTTTCAGAAAATAAAAAGAGGTATATTTCATTTATTAAGTATATGAAAGTTATTGTTTTCAACCTATAATCAAATATCTTTTATTGTCAAAGTATATGTATACTTACAGCACATTTCAATCACAACAGATGCCCTAGCTATCTTTACCAGCCTAGAGTGACTTGACTGGTAAAACTCTAGTGAAGAATTGCCAAGATCACATTGGCCCATGAGCATGTCTGTAAGGGAGAGTGGTGGTGGTTTGAATAAGAATGGCCCCATAACTGGGTTATGGTGATATGTTGTTCAGCTTTTTTCACTCCCACGATGGAATGCCAAAATGTTGTTTTTTTTTGTTTTTTGCTCTTTTGGGGGGCCCACCCACCCAGTTCCCAAATAAATCACACATGGAGGATTATTCTTAGTTATAAATACCTGACCTTAGCTTGGCTTGTTTCTTGCCAGCCTTTCCTAACTTTAAATTATCCTGTTTACATTTTGCCTCTGGGCTTTTTTCTTTTCTTAATTCTGTATATCTTACTTTTACTCTTACTCCAAGGCTGGCTGTGTGGCTTGGTGGATGGCCCTAGCATCTTCCTATCCTTGTTCTCTTGCTTTTTCTTCTTTTTTTTTCCCAGATTTCTGCTTCTATTTATTCTCTCTGCCTGCCAACCCCACCTATCCTTTCTCCTGCCTTGCTATTGACTGTTTAGTTTTTTATTAGACCATCAGGTATTTTAGAACAGCAATATAACACAGCTTTACAGAATTAAACAAAAGCAACATAAAAGGATGCAACACATCTTTGCATAATTAAACAAATGTTCCACAGCATAAACAAATGTAACACATCTTAAAACAATATTCTACAACACTGGCACACACCTTTAATCCCAGCACTCACAGGAAGATCTGTGAGTTTGAGGCCAGCCTGGTCTAAAGAGTGAGTTCCAGGACAGGCAAGACTACACAGTGAAACCCTATCTCAAACAAACAAACAAAAAACAAAAACAAACAAATAAAAAAGGCCCCCATATGCTCAAATTTGAATGCCTAGTCATCAGGGAGTGGCTCTACTTGGGAGACATTAGGAGGTAGGGCCTTGTTGGAATAGGTGAGACCTTGTAGGAGGAGGTATATTACTAAGGGTGGGCTTTCAGGTTTCAAGAACCCAAACCAGGCACAGTGTCTCATTCTTCCTTCTCCTTGTAGCTCAGGATATAGGATTCTAATTTCTTTACCACCATGTCTGCCTGCATGCAATCATGCTCCCCTCCCTGAGGACAATGGACTAAACCTCTGAAACTATAAGACATCCCCAATTAAATGTTTTCCTTTATAAGAGTTGCCGTAGTCATGGTGTCTCTTCATAGCAATAGAACAATGACTAAGACAGAAGCTGGTATCAGGGAGTTGGTATTGCTTTGACAGGCCTGACCATGCTGCTTGTTTTCTGAATGTGGACTTTGGGACTTTGGCCTAGAAAAGCAGGGAATGCTTTAAGCAGGGCTTAATGGGCCATATTAGTAGGAGCATGGAAGACAGTGCCGAGGATGATTCGAACTGTAGAGCCTGGCTCAAGAGGTTGGAGACCATTCTTGTTATATTTTGGCAGAGGTTATCCATGATGGGTGATGTTATGTATGCTGTGAACCTGTTGCTCTGATTGGTTGATAAATAAAGTTGTTTGGCCAATGGTGAGGCAGAATAAGGTTAGGCGGGACATTCTAACTAGGGAGAGAGGAGAAGAAAGCAGAGCTGAGTATATGGCACAGAAGAAGCAAAATGTGAAGGNACTGGAAGGCCCTGAGCCACGTGGCAAAATACAGATTTATAAAAATGGGTTAATTTAAGATGTAAGAGCTAGCTAATGAGAAGCCTGAGCCGTTAGGCCATATAGTTTGAAAATAATACAAGCCTCTGTTTGTTTACTTGGGTCAGAGTGGCTGCGGGACCGTGGGGCTGGGCTGGACCACATGGGGCCTAGCAGGACGGAAAAACTTCCAATTACATGTCTATCTTCATTTCTGAGCAAAGATCTCTTATTAAGATCTGAAGCTTGCTGAATAGGCTGGGCAGGTCAGCCAATAAACTTCAGGGATCCACCCATCTCAGCCTACCCAGCTGTAGAATTAGAAGTACACTTCACCATTTCCAATGTTGTTTGTTTGTTTGTTTTTCCATGGTTCCTGAGGATCTTACTCAGGTTCTCGTACTTAGGTGTCAAAGTGTCTACTAACCAAGGTATCTCCCCATTTCCAGAGAGCTGCTTTTCTGAAAAGAAATATTCTAAATGTGCACCAGTGCTTTCAGTGGTTGTATTTCAAACAGCAGGAAAATACACTTTTAGATTATGATAGTCATATGTTAGCATCTTTGTCTCAGTGGCCATTTTCCCCCCCTGGTTCCATATCAATGGTCCTTCTCACAAGGATCTTTCTCTATCTATTCATCTCTATTTCTACTCATTTTACATCTTTAGACTGCCTCTATATTCTCAGCTTCATGCCTGATGCTCCTGTCATTGACACTAAGAAATTCCCAAAGCTCTGCCATCTTTAGTTAAACCAATTTTAGTTTCAAACAGAGTTCTAAANGATTTTTCTCTTATACAGAAAGCATTGCTTACTGTTTAGGAATAGCATAGTACATTTCTCTTTGTCTAAGGATTATTAGGCTTATGTAAATACTAAAGTGTTGAAATACTTGAAAATTTATTTCGAGAAGTACCCTCAGAAAACATTAATGCCATTGTTCCTGCTTTTTCCACCCTATGAGATAGAACAAAATTAAATACACCCNCAAGTCTCAATTATGTCTTTGAAAAGGTAAACAGCCCCCATGCTTTCTTTTTATTTAACTTTCATTATCTTCATTATGTCATTTCCCTATTGAGTATTTCCTCACCTACTTTGTAAACATTATGCATGTGCTTCTTAGTAATTAAAAGCTTATCTTTGACTTAAATTACTTCATGATATTTGATTACCATTGTGTTGTACAATCATAGTTCTTACATGGGTGGACAGTGTGTACTGTGCTTTTCTTTGAGGACAATAATAAGTCCTAACTATATCCCAAATCAAAGATTTTAGTTGTTTCTTTAAATTTCAAATCTAATTTAGAGAACACACTTCAGCATATATTCTTTACTGATAGTTGACATCTAACATTGTTTTATTTTTGCTTTTCACCCATTCTGACCAACTTGTCCAAAAATAGGTTGCTTCTGTTCTACAATCCTGCTGCCTCCATCTCAGCTCTGCATCTTACTTGGGGATATGTTTCCCTTTTTGAAATTGTATCGCTTCACATATAAGTTATCAGTCTAATATTGAGGAAAATTGACTAGTAATTATACCTCTTTGTTTTTAAGCACTTGTTGAATGCCAGCTCACNGAGATATTTTTACAAAGTAGAACTTTTCTAGCAATGCAACAAGGATAATCTTCTGTGGTTAATCTAAAAAGTCCTGTCACCTTAAGGAGATAGCCCCTTTCTGGACCTACCTGAAAACAAATCCTCCCAATTATATGGACTGGTAAGCATAACCCTCAACCTTCAGAATCCTTTTGGTTGGGAAGGAAGTAGACTTGTAGAAGAAGGTGAGATTTTTTCTCGTTGTGGTTATTACAACAAAAATTCTTACCTGTGCCATTAATCATGTCACAATAACTTGGCCAATAGGACAAATTCCTTAGGAACAAAAGAAATAAGATGAACAAATACTCCCGTTTCAAGAACATCATATTCACATTACTCTTTCTACTTTGAAACACTACTTTTATCAACATAATGAAAAATATAGGTGATGATAGCGAGGATTTAATAAACATTCCACATCATTCAGTCCATGGTTGTTTGATCCTCTAATCTTATTGCAATAAAAGAAGTACTGGGAGCCTTAACAGGACAGATCATAAACCACAAGCTGCTAAGTGCCAAGTTCATTAGAAACCGGACAAAACTCTGGAAGAAAAATGAAAGGAATATAGTTCTGTACTCAGAAATTTGTTTCCTTGGCAGAGACAAATTATGTGGTACTTTTTTCAGTGTTGATACTGATAGAATACAAGTCTTGAATAAGCTCCTGACATATGCTNACCCTGATGTAGAAGAAGAGAAAAAAGGAAGAAAACTGAGCCGCTGGCGTTTGGATTCATCTAGTTCAAAATGTGTAAATATTTAATGTTTACTTTTTCCACATTATACTTTCTGCAGGTTTTACATTTTCCCCATTTTAGCATTATCAGGGACCAGTATTAGAATGGGACAGAATTTATTTATCTTTTACTATCTAATTAATCTAANATTTTTTATATATGGAAGTTATTATGAAGAATAGAATTCCTGTGAATTGTCTTTAGCCATTTTGAGTGAGAGAAAAACTATTGCTGTCCACTACTAAAATACAGCTAGTCTACTGGGTTATCAAGATATACTGTTGCTCAAGGGTTTTTTTTTTTTCCCCCTTTGGTTTTTTTTCAAGACAGGGTTTCTCTGTGTAGCTTTGGCGGCACCTTTCCTGGAACTCACTTGTTAGCCCAGGCTGACCTCGAACTCACAGAGATCCGCCTGCCTCTGCCTCCTGAGTGCTGGGATTAAAGGCGTGCGCCACCACCGCCCGGTTGCTCAAGTTTTTAAAGGAAGTGCTGCTAATCATACACAGCCTGAGCACACAGAGTTAAATTAACTGCATAATAAGACAACCTCATGGGTCAACCATGTTCCATTCTAACCCACTCAGTGGTTGACACCCCCTTTCAAAATCACTCTACAGTNTGAAAATCTGGGAATACATGCAGTGCTCAATATTCAAGCTTTGATACGATATCCCCAGAAATAAACATATAGAATTACTTTTCTCCACTAGATTTCTCTATAAAAGCATGTGAGTATGAACTTCTTTCTCCTTTAGAAGCAAAAGTGTATAACAGTAAACATTTACTCATTATATGTTAGAACTACGTAAGGGCGCAGGTGGAAGTAGTAGTTACATCTGTTAAGAAAATCACTTACACTCTTAATTCTGCTACCTCTAGTGTTCTTCAAAGAATTATGGCATGAATAGAAAAAAAGAAGGATTTTTTTCCTCCTGGTACTTATTTGGCTTCTCTATATTTTACAGATATAAATAATGAGGAATCTCTCAGATGAACTGTGAGTAACTGAAAGAAAGAAAAGTATGGCTTCATGAACCTATTCTGTTCTTTTGCTTTTCCAAAGGTGATAGATATATTGTGCATTGTGTAAATTTATTACTGTCTTTAAAATGCTAATTCCATTTTCCATTGGTCCGAAAAAGATTGGCAGGGCAGGGAAATTATAAAAGTACTTGGATTCATTAGACATTTTCCTGTTTGGACTCATTTAGAACATATCACTACAATGTACAAATTTTATTTCATATGCTCATTTTAAAAGGCACAATAAGATCTATTTGCCTACTTCATAGATTGTATTGATGTTTTAATTTGTTATCACTTAATTGGATGGATTCACTGTAATGTTAGACATGCTAATGAGATAAAAATTAACACTGTATTTCTTTGTCTAATGAAGGAATGAATAAAGGCAAACCTTTCATGTGTTCATGCTGCTGAATGTCAGTCAGATTGGTATGAACAAGAAAATGGCATGAAGAAGGGTTTAATGCCTGGAAAAACAGCAATTGCCAAGAATGCTCTATATCCATGTCTGTT
>LZPO01066847.1:8596-19243 GCA_001675575.1 Neotoma lepida
CCATTTTGTCATCTAGAAAGCAGCATGTAACAACACACAGGTAAAGCCACGTGGAACACGTGGCGACAGATTTATAAAATGGGTTAATTTAAGATGTAAGAGCTAGCTAGCGAGAAGCCTGCCAGGGCCATAGTTTAAAAATGATACAAGCCTCTGTGTGTTTATTCGGGTCTAACCGTCGTGGGAGCCGGGCCGGATCAGAGATCGGACCAGACAAACTTTCGCCTACAGTTTAAAAGTGATGTTTGTGTGTCAAGTTGACAAGGAGTCAGTTGTGCTGGCTGGTTTTGTGTGTCAACTTAACACAAGGTAGAGTCATCAGAAGAAGGAGACTCTGTTGAGAAAATGCCTCCATGAGATCCAGCTGTAAGGCATTTTCTCAATTAGTGATCCATGCGGGAGGGCTCGGCCCATTGTGGAGATGGAGGAGGAGTCCATGGGGAGGGGAGTAGATGGGAAGAGGGGGGACCAGGAGGAGAGGAGGGAGAGGAAACTGCAGTCAGTATGTAAAACACATGAAAAAAGTTATTTAAATAAAATAAAAAAAGGGAAAATATTGTCTATGCCTTTGACCTGGGTTTCTTTTTTTTCTAATATACCTATTATTGATAGGTGTGGTCTTTCCAAAGTGGCCCAGATTTCCTGGATGTTTAGGGCCTAGGTCTTTTTTTTTTAATTTTAGATTTAACATTTCTTTGACTGAGCCATCCATTTCTTCTATTTTGTCTTCAAGACATGAAATTCTCTCTTCTATTTCATGCAATGGTTTCAACCTTCCAAGTTCTTCATTCTGAATTTTATTTCTGTTTGTTTTTTTGCTTAGTGATTCTATTTCTTTGTTAAAGTCTGCTTTCATACCATAAATTGTTCCATGATTTCATTCAACTATTTGTGTTTTCATAGTCTTCATTGAGACATTTTTTCATATTCTCTTTAAGGTTCTTGAGCATATACAAAATTGCTATTTTGAAGTCCTTTTCTTGTGTTTCATTGAAATCAATTCTCTCNGGGCGTATTAAAATAGGGGTGCTGGTTTTTAGAAGAGACATATTGGTTGTTCATTTTTTGCTTTTGCGATGGGATCTAGGCATCCAGAGTTACGATGTTGGTGGTGTTTCTTAGTATGGATGTCTGGTCTTGCTTTTGTTATGTGGATGTTCCATTCTTTGGCTGCTGTTACCACAATCTGACAGGTTGTGGAACAGTATGCAGGTTTTTCCAAGTTTAACAACAAATATTCTGTATGACTCATCATTGTCATCCCTGAATATTTACTCAAACATATTCAACATATCAGACATTCTTGCACATTATTTTTTTTGTGGGCTAAAATAAACTATTTAACTGCACACATATCTTGTGTTAATATGTGGTGTGAGAAATTCCCTCCTTACTCTGTCCTAGGTACCATCTCATCATGGTTCCGCTGTCAGTGAGAAGGTGGTGGTATGTGCAGAGCCATGGCCTAGGGCTTTTTAGGGCAGGGGCTCAGACCATGGTTGTATTTGCACTGCTTCAGGACCTGGCTGAAGCTCTCACACAGGGATAAGTGGGCCCCATCTGCAGGAGGTGCATGGTAGGACCTCCGAGGGCCTGCAGGACAGCAAGTTGGGCAAGTTTCGGGCTTTCAGACTGCAGGTACANGTCAGGGCACTGCCCACAATATGTCCCACAGCTGAGTCCATGGCTACCCCTGTGACTGTGGACACCATCTGAGTCATAAGGTCTGGCTGGCCCAAATCATCAGGACCACTGAGGACTGTGGATATGCAGGAAGGTGGGCTGNGAGGCTATGGCTTGTAGGAGGCAAGGCAGGGGTGGTGGGATCCAGAGGAGCAGAGTAAGAAGTGTTGAGCATAGCAGCCACTCAGTGTGGGAACCTTGTCCATTGGTTTTATTGCAGCACTTTCACAGTAACTAAGTTATGGACCAACACTGGTGTCTAAAAACAGAGGAATGAATAATGAAAATACTCTACATATACACANTGGTAGTTTTCTTCAGCCTTAAAGAAACAAAGTATATTGTTTGCATGAAAATGGATGCAACAGAAGATTATCCTATTAGGTGAATTAAGCTAGTCAAAGAACAAATACCTTATGTTTTCTTGATTTTATATAAATATATAAAATCATGTATATATTTATTATATGAAAGTAAATGTAAAACTGTCTGGGGGAATGAAGAGGACTAATGGGCCAGGGAGGGGTGAGAAAGGGGAATGTAGGGGAGCATGGGGAGGTGTGCTTAACATGTAATATATACTTGCATGAAAACTTAAAAAATAAAGAAATCTGAAACGTGTCTAATGAGGCTAATATTAAGTCAGGCCTNTTCTGGCTGTAGCAACCTATTCCTGAAGTCCTGAAATAGGGGCTGGAGGGAGAGGAATTTCCTTCCTCTAGCTGGGATGAGGCTCTGAAGAAGCCCCTTCCGGTGGATGGATGGTAGAGATGGTAGGGTGTACTGTGGAAAGCACTGACTGTACTTTGATTTCAGCACCCTGCTCCTGTCCCATGAGGGGCATTTTCTTATTTTCTTCACTACTCAGTATGAGAATCCAGTGGTTTCTGAAGGCAAAGCTCATGAAAAGACAAGTCCCTCATCACTACAACCCAAGGAGTTTCCTGGTCCCATGATTGCCCCCCTCCACCCCTTATATCAACGACACTTTGTATTGCTATAAGAATCTCCGAGAAACCAAGAGAGAAGGGGGTCATCAGAGGGTTTGGGGGGCAGAGAGGAGCAACCCGAGATATGCTCAAGGATTTACCTCCAGTGACCTACTTTTTCTACTCCTAAAGTTTCTAGAGCCTTCCCAAGTAGCACCATCATCTAGGGGACCCAGTATTTAACAAATGAACCTGTGGGGACATTTCGTATGCCAGCCACAACAACATTTGGTCTTCAGTAACTTTCCAACGTTACTGTTTCAACACCTCTCCCATCCCCCATTTCTCCTTTCAGGGGCTTCTGCTTCAGAAGTAGACTTTGGCTCCCCTCTTTCTCTTGATGCATCTTGCCCTCATCTTTCCTGGTTGCCTCTGTAAACTCAGTTTGCTGCTGGGTCCGAGGGAAGTGATGCCTTTCAGTTTTCCAGTTTTGTCTTATGAAGACAGGAGTGATGTCATCCAAGCTCTCAAGTGTGGGGTCTGAAACTGAAGCCCTGTTCAGGTTTGCAAAAGCTTATCCAGCTGGCCACTTAGCTCCCAGGACGAGGGTGGTCTCATGAGTCACACACATGACACACATGACGTGAGAACAGCGGGTCTGGTTTCTGTTGAGTGCTCAAGTGCCTCAGGGGACAGCTTCTCCCTTGTTTGTTAGNTAGGAGTGGCTGCACCTGCCTCAGAATGGGTAAACAAAACAGCACAGATGGGAAGCATCACAAGGCCTCTGTCAGTGTTAAGACTGAGACACTTTCCTGGGACCAGTGTCTCTGGTATGGCAGAAGAGACATCTCAGCTTTCTGTGGTATTTACTTTCTCTTATATGCTTCACTGTTCTGACATCGCCACATACAGTCACACATTATTGATAAAAAAAAACAATAGCCTTGGACCTGGTTTCTCACAGGCTGCCTTCTTACCCCACACCCCAGTTTTGTTCCAGCATTGGCTGGCCCCAGGCCATAGGAAACATGCACTCTCTCACTTTAAAGGGGAGTTGACAGGAATCACTGGGAAAAACATTCATTCCGGCATCTGGCCTCATGGAACTCACTTCTGCAGGACACTCCCAGGAACTTGAGTGATGCCAACATAAGACATTGCCATGGCCACCACTCTTCATGACCTTTCCTCACTCCATGCCTGTGGGCTGGCAGTACAGCTGTGCTCTCAAGTGTTGGTTGCCAGAGAATTCTCCAGGCCCATCAAAGAGATGGTCACATTTTCTGGTTCCGAAGCACAGAGATTAGAAACAGNCAGGGGACTATAGCACATGGTCATTGCACCAGAGAAGAGGCTGAAGGACCCTGGCCCTGTGTTAGACAGGAGGCTGTAGGATGGATGCTGTCACCATTTCAGAAGGCTATAAGACCCTGTCACTTGTCAGACAGAGGACAGTGGGACCCTATCAATGTGTCAGACAGGGCTACAGGATACTGTAATTGTATAAGACACANGGTTGTTAGACCCTGTTACTGTCAGGCAGTTATCTGTGAGACCCTGTCTATGTGCCATAGTGAGGGCCGTTAGCTGCTGTCACCATGTCAGAGGCCTGTAGAATCCTTCCACTGTGCCAGGCAGCAGGTTTGTAGGATACTGTCGGTAGTACAGAGGGCCGTGGAAAGCTCTCATTGGTTCATTTAGTGGACAACTGCTTTCTTTGTGTTCAACTGAGAACATGGGCTCATTCCGTCATGTTGTTTTGAGGTATGGCCTCTTTCCACTTTTGGAAACTCTTGTCCACCTTCCTAGATGGTCTTAGAATAAGAACTCCTCTACGGACGTAGATTATGGAGCTTCCCAGCTTGTGGCCTCCCCTAGAGACAGCTTCATAGAGAAGTGACATCATCTCTGCTCTGTGCACAGCTACAGGATTCCCAGTGGCACCCCACCTGTTTAGTCACTTTGCCTTTTATGAAAGTGAGTGGCTTTTATGGCTCTTTATGGGATGATTGGCTTGTGGCTTCTCTCTCATTTGTGTGAATCTCCNTGGAGGCTTTGATCGGCTGCCATTATTGGATCTGAAGGCTCCTTACAGGACCATCACACAGTAAACTCTCGAAACCTCAGGGGTATCATTTTAGTTCAGTTCTGATAGAATTTGGAGCACCTTTTCCTTTAATGATGCCTANATATTAATAATCTTTTTTATTATGCCTCTTATAGAGATGGAGAAAGAAAATCTAAAGACATTGCAGTAGCGTCAATGGTGGCGAGGGAGAAACATCAGGGGGAAGGGAACAGAGAGAGGCTGGCTAATGGGNATGAGGTAAGAGGAATGTTCTNGTCTTCTATAACACACAGTACAGTGATTATAGTTTGCAACACTCTTTTGTGTTTTATAGTGAATTAGAAGTTAGTGGACTTTGTGACTCATACCTGTAAGCCTCCTACTCAAAAAGCTGAGGCAGGAGGANTGGAGAACTGGAGTTCTGGCCAGCCAGGACTACAGAGTAAGATCCCATTCAAGAACTAAAGGAAAGACTAACCACCACCAAAAAGAACTAGTGGTTTTCCAACATGAAGACATGATGAATAACACCAAGAAAATGCTAACTACTTCTATTAGGTCATTGCATATTGCACANATATATTGGATTATCACATTGTATTCCATAAATATGTACAATTATGTGTTAATTAAGAAGTCTAAAAATGTANCAAAGGAAATTGAGGTCTGCTTGATCCTTAAGCTGTGTTTTCAGCTGATACCCCTGATCATTCCTGAAGGAGGATGACAGGAATCACACACATATAAACCAATGGGACTTCACAGGTNGAGAAATATGAGGCACGCTCAAAGGATGTGCAAACAGGGGGCCTTGAAAATGTCCTCAGGCAAGAGCTCTGGGAGACCATGCTAAAATGCAGGCACCTAGCTGAAGCACTTTCAGCCAGACCAATCATATAATTATTTGTTTTTGGAGAATAAGAGTTTAAATTTTTCTCTTTTTGTAGAAATCAGAATTTTGTAAAATAACAACAAATGGGTCAAAAGTTTTCATAATTTAACTCAGTTTAGGGGGTGNTTTAGAGTTTGAGATGACAGTTTATTTCAATTTTACTTGATATTGCAATAATTAAATTGATAATTCACTGGCTACAACTTGTTTTACCTGGGGGAAGTATGGGTATCGCTACTTTTTGAGCATGCATAATGTGCTAGGCCTTCANACTGAGCTGATGAAGATGTCTTGGAAGGCAGCCTCTATGCTTTTTCTTGCTTTACCATTTCAGTAGATGGAGCCTGNTCAGTGGTAAGGATTAGGAGATCTGGGGTCTGTTGTAGCTTCCACTTTGTTATTTCTAGGCTAATTGGTGATCTTCTTAGGATATCATTTTCTAAGTTAAATGGAAATGGTGACGGATGTGAGTTAGGAAGCATGTAAGGATTATTCTGGTTTAAACATTCAGTGAGTTCATAAGGCTGAATGGGGGTTCTGGTCCTTCCTTTCCTTTCTCCTAAGGGATAATGGAAGAGGCAGAGAGACAAGGCCACTCTTGCNTCGCACCTGCACAGCCTGCTTGACAGGTGGGCCCTGAGAATGAACAGGCTCTATGTGCAGTGGCCAAGTGCTGAGCCGTGCAGCCTGCCGCTGGCCTCCTGGCTGCTGTTGCGGCTTTGGCTGAGGCATCCATTTTTGGCTTCTTTGACTCTCCGGCAACTGTTGAATCATTTGCCTTTTCTTCTCCTAAGAGACAGTCGAGGGAGCTGGGGGGCTTGTTATTTTGGGAAGTCTGCCACCCTTACTGTGCCTTACAGTCCTTGTTGAGTGACAGATTTATTTGACCAGTTGTGATATGTGGTTGTTTGCAACTCACTGGTTGGACAAATTATTTGTCATTTCTACTTGAAAGGCTGACCATCTGAGGGCCATGACTAAGTGAGTGTGTGGATTAGAAGGTCACTCATAGTTGCCTAACATCTTGTCATAGATCATCTTCTGATCTTTCTGTTTTTATTGTTTTGATCTAAAAAAAAAAAACTTTAAAAAATGCGAGAGCTGAAAATTTGGAAATGAGCGGACTATTTATAGACCCCACAAGCAGCTGACCACTTTCGTGACAACCGCACAAGCACATTGTGTTAAAATCTCAGTCCTTTGCTCTTAATGACTTGGAATTTGCTGAACTCCAGGCACCCTGGCTTCGGTTTCCTGCTCGGATTCGGTCATGGTGACATTCTGACTTGGCAGTGTGAGAGCCACTCTGCTGACTCATGCTTCTCTTAACTCTGTCCAGGTCTCCACAAACCTAACAACCAGCATGTGGTCACTTTGCAGGTGTCTGGATCCGTTCCCAGGGCCCATTGCTAAGGAAAGAGCCCCACCATAAACTTTGTGCTTTACATAAATGCAAAGCAATTTCTTCTCTGCCGTCAGGGGCCCACCTCTGGCAATCGAAGTATTTAATGAAGATCAGCTCTGAGGCTGTTTCACTGGTTGGGCTCTGAGGATTTCATGTCAGTTTTTCACTTCTTTCCACAATGGCCTTTGGGCATGACGACTGGCACTGGCCTTATTTTCAGGTGACAGCTGTTTGTGTGAACTCGGTTGCAGCCACTCAGTAAGTGGCAAAGCTGTNGCCGGGTTCTGGGTGGTCTGATGCCAGGGCTCATGGTNTTATTAGGCATGATTCATTCTAAGTTCAAATGAGTCTAGTTCTTGGACACTTACATCAGGAAGTCACCTGGGAGATGTGTGAAGCAGGTTACAGAAGGGGACAGGGAAAATGAGTGTGTCTGGGACCCGTTAGAGGGAACCAGCCAGACCAAATTCCCTCAGAAACAAGTAAGCAGTCAAGCAAACTTTAAAAACCAGGGCAAAGAACTCAGGTGCACATAAACAAAGTATCATAATTTGTGATTCAATGATGCCCAAATAATATGAATATTCTTTCCTTAGGCAAAAGGTGGGTGCCAGGCCAGCTAGGGCTCCATCGCAAGAACCTGTCTCAAGAAACAAACGAACAGGGCAAACAGGAAGGATAAGATTTCAGTGGTGGAAGCTAGAGACAAAAAGCAAAGATGGGAGGGGCAGATGACATCAGTCGCTGATTTTTTCTCCTCTAGAGATGCAAACATCTAACAAAATATATTTTCAAAGGCTTGGAGCAAACAGTAGCAGAGAACGTAGCAATGGAAAAGTAATTATGTAAAGGAAAGTAGCACAGCAATTCATAGGTTTACCCTGACAGCCAAATCATAATTTCTTATGCATGTAAACTTGAAATACAATTTATCTGAAAATAAAACTCTGTAAAGAAAAATGATGACAGAATGCTTAATCAGAGTTCTCTGATGTGCCATTTGAGGGAATGATGCATTTCATAATTAAACGGTCACAAAAGAGAGAGAATTTTGCAGCCATTAATTTATTTTTGTTTAATAATATTATTATTTTCTGTTGTCATGTCTTGAGCATCTCGTCACTTGGTCCATGCAGATCTCTCNGCTTCCTTTTATCTGTTGAGGCTGTATAGTGCGGGCATATAGTTGTTTCTGTGATCTTGTTATTGATGCAACATTGAAGTTGTTTATTGTTTCCTAAGACAAGCAATGTTGCACAGAACAACTTTTGTGCTTGCTTCCAGTGGTGACCAAGCCCTCATGATAGGCTTCTGCTGTTCCAGAGATGATTGACAGCTCCTGCTAGCCCACCTCTGGATACATTGCAGGCATGCTCCTCCAAGTAGCTTTGGCTAGGCAGTTTCTGGCCTAAATTCTCTTAAAACTATTATCTGGTTGGAGACTGACTTTTAAAATGTTTTCTTCGCACATATTCATTGTACAGGTGGTGGCTTCATAATGACATTTCATTGAATGAATCAGATTCTACAACCGTATTCTCCTCTCATTGCCCTCCCTTGTCCCTGCTCCCAGTTTCTTCTTCTGTCCACATAGTTCCCCTGTGGCCATTCTTACCCAGCCCTTCCCTGNCTTCTTTAACAGCTATGAAAGCTTTGTCAGACTTGGAAAGCTCTACCTGCCCTTTACTCCACTTCCCATGGCTCTCTGTAGCTGTTGTCCCAAGTCTCTTGACTGCCTTGAGCTTTGTCCTGGTGTTTGCTTCTGAGAAGAGCTGAACTGACCCAGCCCCTGACCACCTTAGTCAACAGTCCTTTAGGAGCAGCAACAGCAACAACAAACCTGGAGAAATACAAATTTGGGGCCATCAAGGATTATATATTACTATATTATATATAATAATATATATTATTTTATACATTTATATATTATATATAATATATTTTATAAATTATATATTTTATAATTATATATAACAATATATTATTATATATTTTTACATATAAATATATGTAATAACATATCTCTGANTGTATCTTTTGGGGGTTTATTTGAAGAGGGAAAGACTACCCTGAATGTAGGTATCATCTCATTGGCTGAGGCCTCAGACTTAGGGAAAGAGAGAAAGCAAACTGAGTGTCCGCTGTTTCTCTGCTCCTGCATTCTGGTCTTCCAAACTTGCACCTGAATGATCCAGAACATTGACTTCACTCCAGGACTTCCCCAGTCCAAAGCTCCAAACTCTTCCCTATTCCTCCAAAGAACTAAGAACCTTGCTCTCCTGCTTCCTTGCTTTCCCCTCTGTGGTGGTTTGAATAAGAATGNCNCCCATAGACTCATATATTTGAATGCTTAGTCACCAGGGAGTGGCACTATTTGAAAGGATTAGAAGGATTAGGAGGTATGGCTTTGTTGGAGGAAGTGTGTCACTGGGGGGTGGGCTGGAGATTTCCAAAGCCCATGCCAAGCCCAGAGTCTCTCTCTCTGCCTATAGCTCAAGATGTAGCTCCCAGCTACTGCTCCAGTGCCTACCTGCATGCTGCCATGTTCCCTGCCAGGATGATGATGGATTAAACTTCTGAAACTGTAAGCAAGCCCTTAGTTAAGTGCTTTCTTTTATAAGAGTTGCCTTGGTCATAGTGTCTCTTCACAGCAATAGAATACTGAGTAAGATGTCCTCCATGATAGACTGTATTTTCAAATAGTCCAAGTGAACCCTTCTGTCCTTAAGTTGCTTTTTCAAGTATTCTCTCTCAGCTGAGAAGAGTAACCAGTGCAGAAATTNAGATGAGGTATGAGGTTGATGCTGTGATGACTCCATCCATGTTATTCCCTAAGAACACAAAGGACTAACCTTTAGGGGACTGGGGAGAGTTTGGAGCTTTGGGCTAGAGAAGTCCNAGATTAGGTAAACTTTATGGGTCATTCAGGTAGGAGTTGGGAAGACTAGAATGCCAAGAGAAGTATGGACAGTGGAGTCCTGGCTATGAGGTTTCAGAATAGGGCAAAANTCTCTTGGGAACTGGGTTAGGGACCATTCATGTGACATTGTAGCAAAGACTGGCTGTATTTTTGCTTATATTCTGAGATTTGAGTGAGACTGAATTAAAAAGTAATGGGATAATTTTCCCTTCAGAAAGAGCAGGCTTCCAAGTGATATTAACAGAACACAGCATAACAAGATGCAATAAGACTAGGCACAAACCCTCATATCAAGGCTGGACGAGGCCACCCACAAGGAGGAAAAGGGTGCAAAGAGCAGGCAAAGGAGTCAGAGACATCCCCACTCTCACTGTTAGGAGTCCAACAACAACCCCAAGCTAAACACCACAGCATGTATGTAGAGGACCTAGCGCAGACCCATACAGCCTCTGTGATTGCTGCTTCAGTCTCTGGGAGCCCCTTTGAGCCCTGTTTAGTTGATTCTGTGGGTTGTGTTTTCCTGGTGTTGACCCCTCTGGCTCCTACAATCCTTCCTCCCTGTTTTACACAGGGTTCCCTGAGTTCCACCTAATGTTTGGTTGTGAGTCTCTGCATCTGTTCCTGTCAACTGCTAGAGAAAGCCTCTCTGATGCCAACTGGGCTAGGCACCGATCTATGAGTATAGCAGAATAACATTAAGAATCACTTCATTAACTTTTCATTTGGTTAGTTGTATTTGGTTCTACCCTA
>LZPO01066847.1:22782-33260 GCA_001675575.1 Neotoma lepida
TAAAGGTATAATAGTGGCACTTATATGTTGGTGGTAACCAACAGTTGTCTATTTGGACTTAAGGCCTGCTTAACAGAAGTGAAATCATGCCTGGTATTATAAGCCTAGCTAACTCTCTATGGTTAGTGAGGTTATGGATCTTAGATGAGAACCTACTACTACCATGATCCTAAATCAGTATGATTCCTAACTGCATTCTGAGTAATTATCCTTACACTTACATAAGTGTGGTTTTCACTCCTTATAAAAGCAGTTTCCTTGTTTTCAGCAGACAGAGATCATTGCAGAAAGCCACGCCTGCCTAAAATGCAAAGAATAACTGACCATGTGGTCCTAGCCCCAATAGATACATCTATAATACAACTCCTACACCCAAAGCTCGGGAACATCTTGAAAGAGATGGTGGAAAGATTGTAAGATCCAGAGGACCAGGAAGGCTACTGTGAGATTGTGTCTACTAGATATGACAGGGGAGCTACACCCATGAAATCTCAACAACATGGCCGCCTAAACAAGATGGGAACAACTCCAAAAATAGCTGACACCCCAATATAGATGGGGGAAATCTCATGGGGCCCAACCCTAATTGAAGAGCTACAAGCAATTACTGACAACTGAGAGAGGGAGAATTATTAGGGCCCAGGGATGAGGCCCCTAATTGGTTATCCAGTACCATGCAGTGAGTTCTAAACACACACACACACACACACACACACACACACACACACACACACACCAATAATAATTAAATAAAAAGAAGCCCTGAATTTGAGAGGGAACAGGGGCATGGGAGCAGTAGAAGGAAGGAGAGGGGGAAATGATCTAATTATATCTTAGTTAAAATAAAATTAAAAGAAAGACAAAAAAGAGTTTGTAAAATTATGAGAGCACTAATTATATTTTTGATTTCATTGTTGTTGACAAATTCAACATCATGTTGACTCTAATTTTTCACATATAACCTTTCTCCCTCTCTGAAAATTATTTGTCCTCAAAGTTCTGAAAGTGTGGTGATGCATGTTGGTATGGGTCTACTTTCTTATATTATTCTGACACTTATGTTCCCTTCACCCTGGAAAATTGTTCCCTGTGTCCTTGGGAGGTCTTCCTTGATATTTTCCTTTCCTGCCCTGAACTGACGAATTGATTTTCTTATCATTTCCTAGTTTTAAAGAAATGTTTGTTTATTCAGCATTTGGTTTTCATTGTTCAAGTTTCTCAGTGTTGTTCCTTGTGCCCTACCCTCTTGGCATGACTATTCTGAATGGAGGTTTTCTTCTTAGGGTTTTCAAGACTTTGTGTGTTGAGTACCTATCCACCTACTCCAGATTCTCTATGGACTTCAGNTGCCCATNTGACATCTCAATGTACATGCTAAGCGTAACTTCTCCACATCTGATCTGTTGTCTCAGCCTAAACCAGAGGGCACTGGAAGGCAGCTTATAGCCTTCCAGTGGTCATACCAAAGATGTGGGAGCCGTACTGCTCAGCCTGCTTGCTGCCTGGTCTTCTTCTGCTGGCTAATCAGCTCCCCTCATTACCCTCTCCTTCACACACCATGGACCAGCCACATCAGGTTTCCATCACATCCTTAAAGAAAGCCTTAGGGCCCACTGCTGTTCCTTTAGTCTAAAATAGGCCCAAATCTATCTAACTCCAACATAAATACTACCAATGGATGTGGCAGTATTGATGCTGCAAATGCCGCCCAACTATTGCTGCTATTAGAGATATGGACTGAAGGAGAGGTTGGAGGCCTTAGAACATCACCTGGAAGGAGGTCCAGAGGGACAGGGAGTGGGAGAAACAGCATGCCCTGGAGCCCTTGTGGACATACCTCTTCTTTCCTGGAAGGGTGCCCAGGGTACAATCTTCCTGTCTGGAAGGTTGGCAGCTATTCTCCAATAATTTGCTTCAATCCAAGTTGCAAAAGCAGATGTGAGGCTTTTGCAACATCTCAATACTGATTTCTAAACTAGAAATTACCTAGCCTAGCCATTGGTCATGTTTTTCATCCCCAGCACCTAATGTTTCCCCTTACTCTAAGGTTAAAGCTACAGGTGTTAGGATGATGGTTTTTACCTTTTAACTCTGTCTCAGGGTTTCTATTGCTGTGAAGAGACACCATGACCATGGCAAATCTTATAAAGGAAAACATTTAATTGGGGCTGACTTATAGTTCAGAGGTTTAGTCTATTATCATCATGGCCAGCATGCAGGCAGACATGGTGCTGGAGAAGGAACTGAGAGTTCTACATTTTGATCATTGGCAGCAGACAGAAACTGTACCACACTGGGTGTAGCTTGAGCTTATATGACCTCAAAGTCCACCTTCACAGTGACACACTTCCTCCTACAAGGCCACACCTCCATGAAAAGTTTTTGCACCCTGATAAGCCTCTCCACCGATGCACCTATCCAAATCAGACCAAATCAGACCAAATTAGAAAAAGCCCTGGTTTAATGGATAAACTGTTCCCAGGTGATTCTCCAGCCCCCCAGAGAGGAGACAGGGATGAGAGACCAGAAAACCACATGTCTGTTTTCTGGGATGCAGTTTAAATACCCTATAGGAGTGGTTTTGAGCAGCTCTGGGGGAGGAGCTGTGTTTGGTGGGCTTTGAGGGGGCTGGTTTGGGGAAAGAGATGGGGGAGGGGAGTTGAGGTGGACCTTCCACTAGAACACTCCTAATAATGTCGCTCTCTATGAGCCAAGCATTTAAACACACAAGTCTATGGGGGCCATACCNTTTCAAATTACCACAAATATTTATAGGAGAGAATCTCTGAGCAGCCTTGTAAGGTGATNGGAGATGTGAAAAGCTTGTCTCCGAAGAGGCCTCTTGCAAACATCTGTTTATGAGACACAGAGTATTCAGTTAAGGGAATGGAGAGGGAGGGTGAGGTGGAAAGGAGAACAGACTAGGTACNATCTAGATTTTAAACCCCAGTGTTAGCCACCCACATTCCAGCATTACTAAGGTTAGCTTGGACCAGGAAGAGAAAATTCTTCTTTTTCAGCTGAAATGTAAGGGAAAAAACCCACCAGAATATAATTTCTATAGATGGAATTCAGCTAGGGTACAGGGCATAATGCTTCTGACCCTAAACAAATGAAGGNGCCTCTCCCCCCAACATAATACTTTTATTATTTGGAAATTTTGTACAATGCACCCCAATCACACCTGCTTCCCATTCTTCCCAAATCCACCTGCCCACCATTGCACCCTCTAAAGAAAACTCAAATTTGTGTTGCACTTATATTAGTTGGGGCATGATCCAACTCCCAGTGGTCTTCAATGCCTCTCATTCTCAGTTATGAATCTGTATTCATCAATACCACTGCAAAACCAGCTTCCTCGCTCATAGCAGCTGGCCCCAGCACAGATGGACTTCAACATGGTTTCCAGTGGCAGCTTTCGCCTGGTCCCCGGCAACAGCATGGATCATGGACATCCATCAACCCGGCCTGTGGCAGCATAGCCGCCCACAGACACCAACATGGCCTCAGGGGGACAGCACATACCAAGGGCATCAACACAGCCTGGTGCAGTAACACAGACCATGGATGTCAACAATGCCTCTCGCGGCAGCATAGACCTCAGAAGTCCTTCCAGGAGACTTAATTCCCGCATGAACCATTCCTCATTTCAGATATGTTGTTGCTCAGAGCCAGCGAGGTTGGGCAACATGGGATGGGAGGTGGGGGCAGGACCCTCTCGAGCTCCAGGCTGCAGTACAACAACCACCCTGCCCTTGGCATCGGCCATTCTGCCGGCATCCCAGGCACAACCAGGACATCACCTCAGCCCTGTGCTCTCCTTTCCCAAGGAGGGCGAGCATCAGGCCAGCAGCAAGGCAGGCCTGTGGTGGTCCAGGACCAGCCCCATTCGTTAACGACATGTTCCTTTGACCCCACGGTAGCGCTCTCATGCCGCAGCAGCTCAACTCCATTCTGCCATCTTTTTTTTTTTTTTTTCCAATTTCATAAAAACACTTTTAAAAAGCATCTTCCCATAAGACTTGCCTTTTAAAAAATCATCCTTGGTCACCGTATCTCCCCACAGAGCCCCCATGGGTCTCTCAGACTCCCTGGAACGGCCCCGAGGCCCCAAGGGCCCAGAGGGTGCTGGCAGTGCCATCTTGAATCTACTTCTCCAAACTGAGGTGCCTTTAAAGGTGGCTCAAATGCGGTAAAATTGGACACCTGTGAATGTGTTCTCAGTGCTGGAGCTTGAGTACTTTGATTCCCAAACTTCTCTGTCAAGACGTATTTTTCCTTGAACCTCAGTTTGAATTGATTTTACCTAATGTGAGGGCAATGGGGTTCTAAGAATTTGTAAGCCTCATACGTTAAGATCACAGACAGTGCCTTGGTGAGAAATGTCAAGCCTGCTCTTCGTTTGCTTAGTGGAAATGACTGCTTCCAGCAGAGGGCACCCTTACGTAGTAGATTTCCCCAGCCTCAGAATTACTTTGTGCTATTGAAATGCCCTGGGTAATGGCTCTTGCTTCTGAAGGCTTCACAGTTGAGCTTGTTTTGGGCAAGTCATTTATCCCTAAGGTGTTAAAGTGTTAAGAAGGCTTGTTCCAATGTTTTCATAGTTGGGTAAGTAATAAACTCTTCTATTGATGATGGTGGTAGCAGATCATAAAATGGTTTAGCTAAATTTCTGCTGATTTTATTTACTCATAAATTCCATAAATATTGATGGGGCATTTTCTGTATGCAAGGCATGGAAATGGAGAGATGAGGACAGAGTGAGCCCCAATTAAATTTNCCCCCCAGTGGATCTTCCAGCACCTAAAGGGAGTAAGAGAGAAATGCAGGAAGTGAAAATGGAAATGTGCACATGTACNCGAATGCATAGTCTTACNGCANATGCAGGCTTCTCAGAAGTAATGACTTCTCTGATAGCCAGAGCTGGGAGGCATGCGTCTTTCTGCTTCCTACTGCTGATGGCAGAGAGAACAGCCAGTTTGCTTTGAAATGTTTTAACTCCTGCCCAAACTGATTNGTTCAGGCCTTCTTTCTCCTTACTTTCAAGCTCAGGCTCTATTTCAGGAGGGAATTAATCTGTATGTTGCAATTTGATCCTTAATTTTATGATAGGTGATTTGGGAGATAGACTTGTTCATTGTGTCAGTGTTCTCTAAAGCCTTCCAATTTCCTGTGAAAAGAGGAATCATAGCAGCCAGACCCTCTTCCTCCTGGAGGAAATTTAGAATGAGATTTGAAAGTGGCAGAATTGTTTAATATTTTCCTGTTACGGTATTGGCCNATNTGAATATAGATGCCTGTTTTAGCTTGATCTTTNTGTCTGTGAAAACTTCAGAAGTGGGGCCTGGAATTCTGTGGTTCNTTAGAAAGCTATGCATTGGACCTTGGGACATACCAGGAGGTACTGGGCTTCTCTAGAAACAAANAAGCATGTCTCAGTGGGCTGGCATAACCACATGTTCTGTCACTGTCCTGCTATGGAGAGACCAGAATGGCCCCACATGGCATGGTTTTNTCATGTNATGGTTGATCCAGAGGCCTGCTGCAGTTTTCCTCAGGTCCATCTCCAGGACAGCATCTAGGGTAGGCACTGAGTGCCCTGCCCAGACCCTGTGCCTGGACCCTGCACACACACAGGTGCTGGAGTGCTGGCAGGGAGTCACATTATTTTGGAGTTTATATTTGCTTCAGCAACTCACAGATAAGGACAGACAAAAATGGGACACAAATCTTCAGTCACTTGCCTCAAGGTTGGAGTCAATTCCATGATATGACTCATGGNCCAACACTCTGTTGAGTCAGGCTGAAGGGAGGGTCCAGAGGACACTGCCATCTCCTTGCCTTTGCCTGCTCTGCCCACCCTCACCCATTTCCTTACCCAGAGGTTGCTCAGGCTGTAGTCAGAGTTCAAACACTGCTTCCAGAACACTGCTGCTCACCTGAGGCGGCATCTTTGGATTGGGAAGGACGAAGACTCNTCTTCACTTGTCGTGACCTGCTGGTTGCTCATCTACAGCCGCCATCTCCTCTCCCTGGAGGCGAGCACACTTTGTCATGTACCAAGTGGCTATGAGCTCCAGTCTGTTCTCGTTGCTAGTGATAAACACTCCTTTCCAGTGAGTGACTTAAGAATGTGAGTCAGTTAGGGCTGGAGGGATGGCTCAGTGGTTAAGAGCACTTGCTGATCTTGCAGAAGGCCTGGGTTTGGTTCTCAGCATCCACACAGTGGCTCACAGNCATCCATAACTCCAGTTCTAGGGAAACCAACATCCTCTTCTGACCGCTGTGGGGATCCATAACACACATGGTGCACATATACACATGCAGTAAGAGTGAGCATAAGCGTGAAATAAAACACACACAGATCTGAGTTCCATCAGCCGATCAATTGNACCTAAGGGAAGTTGGCTGGATGTGATTTTTTTTTTTTATGTAGAAGAGTAAAGGAAATCATATTTTTGTATTCACATCTCTGGATATTGTTAAATGAGAATGTGTTAGCAAGGCTTTAGCAGCTATTTTAGGATTGAGGAGGATAGCCAAAACAGTCTCAGACTCTGACATTCATGATGTAATTGANTCACTGAGTCACCACAGCTGCTTCACATGTTACATAAAAGGAGGTGGAAGTTCGTATCTGTTTGACCACTTTGGGTGATNCTGTTCCATTTGCAAATGAGAGCTTACTGAGTATCTACAAAACCAACCATGAGGAGGAAAACTGCCTTTAATGGCTTGTGATACAGAGGACTCAGAAGAGAAAAAGTCAACGTTACTTTCCATTCTAGTTTCTTCTCAGAAGGCAAAGGCTGGGAAGAATGCNTGCTGCGTTTTGTTTTGGTNTTGTAGCAGGTGCAGTGAACGGGCTGAGCTTGACTGAAGTGAATCTANGCCACGGGATTGCTTTTCTTCTGTTGCTGACTTTAAACATTCTCTCCTGTGTTTCACTTGCCATCTTTCCCCCTGATGACACCTTTCCCACATCTCTTCCCACAGCTCAGGCAGGAAGCTCAGGGCTTAGTCTGAGGAGGTGAAGGTGTCACGGCTCACCTCACCATCCAGCTCCTGAGTGTGCCTCACATTTTCAGCTTTGCTTTTCTTAGTNAGGGCTTAGTGTTTTTCNCTTGGCTGAATCCTGCCAGTTCCCATCTCNGCTCCAGTGACCTGTGACCAAATCCTGGCTTTGCAGTGTGACACATTTAAGGTTCTTAGACACCTTCACTGTCCAGCATTCTCGAAGCTGTTGATTCATCCCATTTGACCTCCTNGGGTCCACCCTTCCTCNTCTCCTGCCTTGCTGTCCTTTGCTAAAAGCCTCTCCTTCTTCCTGACAGTCTTCTCTGTTAAAAAACAAAAACAAAAAGACAAAAAAAANCAACAAAAAACCTCTTTTAAGCTCTACTTATTTTATTATTTTATGAGTATTTCGTCTGCATGTATGTCTGTACCATGTGCCTGGTACTCTTGAAGGTCAGATCCCTTGGGACTGGAGTTATAGATGGTTGCAAGTTGCTATGTGGNTGCTGGGAACTGAACCCAGGTCCTCTGTGAGAACAGAAAGTTCTCTTAACTACTAAGCTATCTCTCCAGCCCAGGCCTTGTCTATTTGAGATGCTTTGAGCGGATCACCCAGTCTCGTGACCCAGCCTCACCCTATCAACGGATGACTTAGCTCTGTTCTCAGACTCCAGTCACCTCCCGAAGCTCTAATTCACCATGTTACTCATCCATAGTCAGGATCTAGGCTGAGTGTTTCGAGGTCTTAATCTCTGATTCAAGGAATTGAAATGAAAGTACACACAGGTTGCAAAGTAGCAAGGCAAATCAACAGAAACGATCAGAATATGTTAATGAGCAACAGGCCACAGGAGTAAGAAAGTACTCAAGGGTTCCATTATTGTTTGATGCTTCCTTTTATGGGGTTCAAGGGGTTCAAGTTAGGTTACTAGGGGTATAGTGAGGGTGATCTCTGTTTTGATTGACAGATAAGGTCAAATCAATTTTTTTTTTTTTTACTATGTCTGTCCCTTCCTATGATGCTCTAGATTTAGTCATGTATGTGCTTGGTCCCCAGTGGGAAGAATTAGGAGGTGTGGCCTGAATGGAGGAGGTGTATCATTGGGCTAGACTTTGAGTTTTCCAAAGACTTGAACCATTCCCAGCGCTCTTTCTATAACCTCTTCTTTACAGATCATGATGTGAACTTCCAGCTATTCCATGCCTTTGTTCCACCACCATGGACTCTAACCCTCTGAAACTGTAAGCCTAAATATATATATATATACATATATATATATATTTACAAGCCCAAATATATATATTTACATGTAATATATAATATTATTTATTTATATATTATATATAAGTAGTATCTATTATATATATAACTCTAAATAAAGGACTAAAGGAAGGAATTGGTCTAGGTTGATCTTGGTGAATCAGTAAGTTTACTGGAGTTATTTACAGAGTCATGGATGAATTATAGGAACGCAGGTAACTCAATGGCATCTCAAAGGCATCACTGAGACCCTCTCACACCAACATGTGACAATTCATGATAGCTGCACTTCTGGATTCCCGCCCCCAAGTATCCTACTTCCTCTGAGGTCTAGCACCCCTACTCCCAAGATCACAGGCAGATGGAGGAGGAAGGAGTGGTGATAGGAATCTCAGGGCAGGTCTGGTGACTTTCCTTTTCTGTGGGGAGATGTTAACAGCTGCCTCACTGTTGCCACAGACCTGTAGCNTGTGGTTTCTCCCATTTCCATGACTATGGGCTGGGCTGTGGTCTTCTGTAGGTCATCACAGAAAATCTGTGTCATGATGGCTGATGATTATATCATGCCTGGAGGAAAGAGCTCCTCTATGCCAACATTGTTTTGGGTTAGTGAGGTTCATCTAGATGGACTTGAAGACAAGGACTCTAGAGTAGCTATTTGTTTGAACTGTTCCAGGAAATACCAACAAAGAGGTAGGGAAGTAAGAATGATATGGAAAAGGAGCCAATGCAGGGTGTGTCAATGAACAGTTGGGTCTCTTACCTACCAGGCGAGCTCTTTGAGATCGGGTAGAACTGGGCGGTCTAAACCCTCAAAGCCCATCCCCAGTGTTGTGCTCCCAGCAGCAAGGCTGCACCTTCTAAAGTTTCCAGAGCCTTCCCAAACAGCCCCACCAGCTAGTGACCAAATGTTCAGGTACCCAAGCCTATGGGGGACATTTCTCACTCAAACCAACACAGCTCATTCAAAGTCAGTGTAGTGGTTACTGAAGCTTTACTAGGTCTCCAACATTCAAAGCGGCAGCAGACATCTTGTGCCCATATGACCCTTTTCCTATTTCTTGTCTGTGTTCTGTCTGCTTCCTGCTCCAAAATAGTCCATTCCAATGATCTCACTTCCCTTTCTTTTTAAACGAATCTCCTTTCAATGTCATTTCATGAATTATTAAGCTCGTATTTAATAATTGCAGTGCCTTTTGTGTCTGCTGTAGGTACAGGCTTGTGATAAAACATAGCTTTTGCCTTCTGGAATATGTTCTCAATCATAGGAAATCATGCTACCCTCTCATTTGATGAATCATTGCTTTATGTGTAGTGTTTATGAATGGTTTGATAATTGCATGTACAATAAAATAATTGAATAAATAAGTAAATGTTTTTGCTCTCTTCTTCCGGCCCTCCTTCCATTTACTCTGTCTCTATTTTTTTCCTTTCTTCTTTCTTCTAAGGAAGCACACATTAGGCTGGATGAAGCCAGCACAAAAATAATGTTTTATCTCCAACATAGATACTGATAAATAGCCGACAAGGAGCTATGTTTACAGTTGGCTAAGTGCTGTGATGTTTATATGACTGTCTAAGCATCATGGCAACTCTGAAGAATAGCACTACCATTTCCCCTGTTTTACAAACTAAAACCTAGAGGCAAAGCTTAACTAACCTGTCAAAAGTCCCATGTTTGGAAAGAAGCTCAGAGTTCCAGTTCCTTTTTCTAGTTTGTGGCATTCCATGCTGGGCCATCCTGCAGTGATCTTATCATGAAGTCTGGGGTGGTGGTGACAGTTTTGTCTAACCCGAGGACAGCTTAGAAAGACAAATTCTCAGACCATGGCTCAACACTCTCAACTGGCAGTGCTGGGGATGGTTCCAGAGTCCATGCTGGAAGAAGCCCCACAGCTGATCTCACACACACTGGCTTTCACAGTCACAGCTGGGCTAGCATCTACAGCACGGGCTAGCATCTACAGCACGGGCTAGCATCTACAGCACACGCTATCCTGGCTTTGCCCTTTCAGTTTTGGCACCTTATAAAGTAATAGGAACTTCTATCTAAGCTGTTTCATGGGAGTAGCTTTCTATTTTGGGTTCAAGATAGGTGGATGCTATCAATGGCCTCCCTAAACAATCGTTTGCTCCTGTGAGTTGAATGGTGCTCCATTCCTACGTTTCTGGAAGCTCTGTGGAGGATGGCAGAAATGCT
>LZPO01066848.1:33645-60874 GCA_001675575.1 Neotoma lepida
GGTACATGAGGCATGGCATGATATGCAAAATTGCCACTTAATAAGCAGTTCTGGAATTCATTTCTTAGCTACAAATTGTATCCTAAGAGGATAGTGACTGAAGGACAGAAGTCTGTGGCAAGTTACCGAATTGCTCGGCTTCTTGGGCTCTGAAGTGAGTATAATAGAGGTTACCATGAGGGTTGCTATGGAGATGAAATGAGATTGTCGAGTGTAGTATCAGACACTTGCAGGGCTGATACTTACACAGAACAACTACTACCACAGAGCCTCGGCGACTGAGAATAAAGATTATTCAAGTCACGCAGTAAGANCCTTAGCAAACCAATCATGTGACCTCCACGCATCCCACTTGTAGTTACAGAGGACACCAAGCACTTCACAAACGCACATGTTTTTCTGCCCTTGGACAAGATGATAAGCAGCAGTTGAGTTTGGTGACTACATTTTAACATCTATTGTGTCTTTAGAATGCATCAATCACAACCACACTCCCACAACAAGCACACACAGACTCAAAATAAATAGAAAACACTCATACTTCAGCACTTNTGACTGACTCTCNGTCTCTCATCCAGGCACTGAGTGGAGGAAAAGAACATGNCTGCAAGGACAAGATGTTAGGTCAGAGATTCTCAANCCACTTTCCCAAGATGACTGATGGACAACTTGCATATCGATGTCTCCTGCAGAAATGTCCTTGTCCCAGCTCCCCTGCTAACATTTTCTCTCTTTGTTCTCTTCTCTTCCCAGGTTCCATTTTGAGTCCTTGGACCCACATCCCAAGGGCCCCTTCATTCACAGACCACAGACTGGCAATCGCTTTGAAGATCAGAGGNTTCCACGCTGCTTACGTCTCCTCGAACTGTGTATCTGGAGAGTGATGATAGTAAAGTCATTTCACAGGGGCAGGGGAGTGTGTGGGGAAATGTATGAAGACATGCAAGAGAAACAAATTGGACATTTGCTAGATCATATAATAGTGTTACAATAAGACAGAGACAAAGTCTATGTCCAACTGTATTTGCATGATGAAGGATAACTAACCATCCTTGTTTTAAAANAAGGGAAAGTCTGCTGGACTGAGAAACCCTCAACCTGAGCAAGCTAGGTGATTCAACAGCAGACATAGTAAAGCATATGAGGGAACCTGCNTGGGTCTGCACAAGTTCATTAGACCCCTTTAATCCTAGGCTTAGCGTTAGATTTGGGTTCTAACAACAGTAAAATGAATTAGAAAACTTAATTTAACTTATTTTAAAATGTAGTGCAGTTGACTAGGGTGAGGGTTTTCTGCTCTTATAACTATAGACACTAGTAGCAGAATGAATTGAAGCACATAGGTTAAAAGCAAAAGTCCATGGTAAGGATGTGTGTTCTTACACACTTTATCTTTCCAGCTCTGTTTTCTCTACTATAAAATGGAAATGATTCTNATATTTATATGAGTGTTTAGGGGCAGAGTGATGAAATTAAATACCATATCCCATACATGAAACAGTTAACAGCTAATCACATGGCAAAATCATTTGTTTAATTACACATTCATCTAACTCAGCATTGTCCCTGGTTGCAGGGCTACGGCGCAGGCGCAGGTGCAGCCGTAGTAGCAGCAGCAGCAGCAGTAGCTTAGACAGAAGCACCCTTCTCCTTCTTGCTCCCCAACTCTTTGCATAAAGCTGCTGGCCAGTCTTTACTCTGCAGGGCCATCCCAGAATTTCCTCAACTGTGGGAGTTGTGAGGCGGAGGAGCCTGCAGTCCTTACAAACAGCCTCCTTTGGAAGGAGGGGAGAGCAAGACTAGTAGAGTTCTCTTGCCTTTTCCTTTCTTCTTTTTGTTTTGTTTTTGTTTTTTGCTATGTGGTTCAGCTGGCTTGCAACTCATTATCCCCCTGCCTCAGCCTACAGAGCACTGGAACCGCAGCCTTGTCCCTCCTTTTCCTTCAGTTTTCCCAACCCTTCTATTAGTCACACTTACCATTTTGGTTTTTTGAGTTTGTATCTTCGATGCCACATTTTTCCACATCTAGAGTTCTCACTAAATAAGAAGAAAGCCATCTTAATTCCACAGGGCACAACACTACTGAAACAACCATCCCTTCTTATAACAGGACTGACCCTAACAGGAACAGTCACTTTTTTTTGTTTGTTTGGTTTTNTTTGTTTGTTTGTTTTTTCTAGGGGCCAGTTTGCTAAGACCTCTGCCCCATATTACCCTACCATCCTATGTTGACTCATGTCTGGCTTCAATCAGACCCTCAGGAAGTATGTCCAGTCTGGTAGCCAGTCAGGGTCCTTCCTGGCCACAAGCAAGAACTGTTCTTGCTATTTTCAGTCAAATAGACCCCTGACACTGCAACCACAGTTGCTGACCAGATGTCATGAGCCAATCATAAAATGATTCCTGTATCCGTACGGGTCTACACCCAATCATTTCAAAGAGCACTTAATCACAGCTGGAATTCCCCTAATCTTGCTTTAAAGGAGCCTGNGAGCTTCTCTCGGGGTCACCATTTTGTCACTTTGTCAGATGGTTTGACCCNAGCATGCTGGGACTTTTATTCTCAAGAAATTAAAGACTCTTGTTGATTGCGTGTCAGATAGTCTTTTATGGGACTTTTTGTAAACCCTAACAACTATGACCCACAGTGACTCAAATATCAATTCAGGGTTTTTATGAGACACTGCTTAATCCTTAATCACCAGGCTTTTAGTCCATGAACTTCCTTATTCCATGTGCCAAACCCCAAAGTTAATTATTCAACAATTTAGGGCACATACTTGCATTCTCTCTCTCTCTCTCTCTCTCTCTCTCTCTCTCTCTCTCTCCTACTCTGTTTTCCATCCTTCCCTCAGAGATGGCCAACATCCTGAGCTGCTTCATCACCTACTGTATCTGTGCTGTTCTCATTCTCAACCAATCCTTCTAGACTCAATCTGGCAACAGTAAGGCCAAGTCTAGTCCTGATCCAGATGTGTCACAACTTCATTGTGCAAGGCCAAGTCTAGTCCTGATCCAGATGTGTCACAAGTCCCTTATGCAAGGCCAAATCTAGTCCCAGTCCAGATATGTCACAACTTCTTTGTGTAAGGCCAAGTCTAGTCCCAATCCAGATGTGTCACAATTTCCTTGTGTAAGGCCAACTCTAGTCCCAGTCCAGATGTGTCACTGAAACTTGATCTCACACCCTGACAATCCCCTTGGTTCTGGTCAGGGCCTATTCTTTGGAAGCAGCTGGTTGCTACCCCCTCAGTTACATCACTTTCCCATAGACCCACCCTCCAAAAGGATGAGGGGAATTCCTCACAAGATGGAGTTCCCTTCCGTATTCTACTTCCCTCTTTGGCTTCAGACAAGTCCATATATCACTGGCTCTCTTGGGGCACATTTCAAAGCATTGGGGGAAAGGTTTACTCTAAGTCATCTTACAACANGAAGACATTATTTGAATATACTCATTTTCCTAGATTTTAATCATTCTTATGGGCAAGTACTGAAATAAATATATGAAAATTACTTAAAACACTGTCATATTTTGGCCCCAGAAATCTTGCAAAAAATGCTTTGTTGTAAAGATATCATTTTTAGACAGAAATGTTTTCCTACTTAGGGTACCCAGAACTCAGCTCAATAAGATGTTGCAAGGAATGTGTGGCTTGAATTCAACTGAGACCAATGGGCACTATGGTCTCTTCAAAGTCTGTGGTTATTTGCAGGTAAAAAGAAACCTTATGGATGTCTTCTTCAACCTCCACTGCTACCCATCCTACACCTCACCTCTGCACTACACACAGCAGTGCTGCCCAGCTTTACTGTAAACTACTGAACAGTGGACCCCACAGTACCACCTTGAAAGCTCAGTCTTTTAGCTTCCCTGAGCCCTTGTCCAACTCACACCCATCCAAACTACAACACGGTTCAATGCCACACTCCCAGGTAGGAGATGTTGCAGAATGGCAACATGAGCAGGACTGAAGGGAGACTTAGCACGCTGGCTCCCCAGAGTCACAGCAAAACTTACTTTGTATAGAACTGAGAGTGAGCCCTAAAAGCAAAAGGCAGCACCTTCAGGCCAGGTTTCCCAGTGAGGCTCTGCTAGCCTGTTGGATCAGACAGTTCCCTGTGATGTGGGGCTGCCCTTATCAAGTCTTGGTAGGTNCCATCTCTGGCACTGCCTACTCAATATCATGGCAAGAAGATCTTCNTGCACGTCCCCACAGGCAGCACAGAAACCACAGCAATGAAGGAAATACCTTGTTTCCTTAAGCAAAAGAAGGCTATGGCTGCACCAAGGAATAATAGGAACGATCCCAGAAGTACCCAATGAGTCCTCTTGTTTGGGAGAAATTCTGCAGGTGGTTCTGAAAAACAAAATAAAAAGATGCTGACTTNAAGATAAGGTTTTGATGGGAAATAGAATGATCATTCTTGAAATCTAATTTGGTTTCAGGGTAATCTTAATTACTAAAATTTAATGGCCAAGGAACTGGGAGCAGCAGCACAGGGAAGTAGAAAGAACTCCAGCCTTGCACACATGAAGCAGAATGAACTCTACTACTGCAGATTGGCTTTGGAACCTCCAAAGTTCTTTAACCAGTCTAAAAAACAGAAATGCTAGGGATTTCCTGTGAGGCTGTCTGTGACATGTTTAGCGTAGTGCCACAGAAAGTGACTGCAATATTAAATGGTGACCTCAGTGAAGTAAGTTCCTTGTGNACTCTTTAAATGCTAATAGCCAACATGGCATGGAAGGCCCACTCTAGAACATGGGAGACCACTGGGCACTGGTCAACAGCTTCTGCCTCCCACACCTGTGGGCATGATCAGGGACCAATGCCTGTTTTTTCTTCTCCCATGTTTGGAACTCTCTGGACATTCTAGTCATTGGCTTCTCTTGCCAGTGTCTCTGTCTGAAGTTTTGTGAAAGATGGGTCTCATGGCACAAGGATGCTTTGAGATTGCCAACTCCCATCTCTTGTCATAAGTCAGTTCCTATTTGGCCCCAGTAGGAATCAACTGAGGCCCACANTACTNAACTACACAGTTTATAAAGCCTGTTCACATATATTTTATTTGCATTTCAAAGTAACATTATGGTAGGCCTACCAAGTATTTCTTTAAAAACAAACAAACAAACTCAAGTTACAGACAGACAGAGTGGCTAAGTAAGTTACTCCAGGATGCCCCATGAATAAATAGCCATAAAACAGCTTTTTTGTGGTTTTATTATGATNATGTTTGTTTTGTTTTTGAGGCAAAGTCTCTTGTAATCCATGCTGGCCTTGAACTTGCTATGTAGCTGAGGATGACTTTGAATTTCTGATCCTCTTGCTTCCACCACCGAATTTGGATTACAGGTGAGCCCTACATCGCCAGGTTTATGTGGTTCTGGGTATCAGCTCTTTGTGGATGCTAGGCAAGTATTCTCCCAACTGAGCTACATCTCCAGCCTCATAGAAGAGCATTTAATGACAGGAANCCAGTAATGCAGCTTTTATAAGGGAGTCCGATTCCAGTTAGAATGTCTTCCTTGTTTTCTAAACTTGTTTGCTCTTTCTGGTTCCAAGCCCACCCTGGACAGAATTTTAACATTAGTTGATGTTTCTATGCAGTTTTATTTATTTTCTCTAAAAGTCCTAGAGCACTGAGGGATAGATGTTGATGTACACTGAGGGATAGATGGGAGTCAAAACCAACTCTCCTCAGAATACCCATGGATTATATCCTCATAATGCTCTGAGCCTCTCACCTGTCTCCCATCCCACCTATTTCTGTAAGGTAACAAGTTTAAAAAAAGAAGCTGAACTTATGCAGGCAAGGATCTCAAATAATTTCCATACACTACAGCTCGTTTTATCCCTACAATACCCTTGCTCAGTGAGTTATAACACTTACAGGGAAAGTGAACGGCACAGAAATCCAGTGGGTTACCAAGAGACATCAGCCTCATGTTCTATGCACAAGGCAGACTTCCTGGAGTTGAAAACAGCAGAGAATGCCTTAAAGAGGAATATAGGGGAAAGGATCCTTCATATTGAGAATAAGAGAGAGTATTTACTTCCTACTACAGGAGCNCTGGAGAGAAGAGGGCAGCTCTACTGTGATACGGTTTCAGTTCCTGAAGCTGAGTCCCTTCTCTCATGTTCCCATGGTGCCCCCACAAGAGTGTTTCCTGCATGCAACTGTCACCTGTTCTCCTGGAGCACAGTGACTTTTGTCCTACTCATCTGTGAATACTCAGTGCCTAACATAACAGTTTGTCATGAGCGAATACTCAATAAATACTTGCTGAGTGTTTNTTAAGTAGCATTATGGCTTGCCTGCAAGAAAATGAGGAACTAGCATACATTTAGTAAACAGAGGGTTGTTTAACTCATGCCCTCAGTCAGTGACCACTGAATGACTAATGGACAGCCATCAGGCTACAGGACAAGGGATAGAGTTAGGCAGTTTACCTGGGATGATCAACTCAGCTGTGTGGTTTTCCCCTGATTGTAATCTCCAAAAAGTACAGTAGAAAACATCACTGGCTGTTGCGTTGATCCTCAGAGTGCTGGTCACATTGAAAAGCTTCTCCTCTGTCTGGGTGACAGTAGTCTTGCCACTCAAGGATTGGTGGTCACTGTTTGTCCAGATGACTTCAGCTTCTGGATAGCCCTCAGCCTGACATGTTAGTTCATGCTCGGACGTGGCTGGATCCATGGAAATTCTGTGGTTGATTTTGCGGTACGGGGCTAGGTCATAAGCAAAAAGAGGTGTCAGGGCTCTCTCCCATCACAAGTGTTGTCTGCTTACAAAAAGTATCAACTTGGGCCAGTTCTTCTAGAACTCTGCCTCCAGCTCAGCTATTTTGGAAGCAGGGAGTGTGTCTTAGTCTGCCTCGGTCTTCTGCTGGGCCAAGTTTGGGCTTAAGGAACAATCCCATTGCTGTAATAACCACACCAGTGTGTTATTGTGCTCAAAATAAATGTATCAGCTAAAAGAAGTGAGCTATCATATTGAAACCACAGGTCTTTCTGTCTAAATATAAACTATATCTATTTAGTCAACAATCACTGTTCTACTCACAATGGTTTAGTGAGCCACTAAGAGCCTCGAAGAGAGACTTTGCTCCCTACTCCACAGCCAAAGACATAATAAGAGCTTTGTAATATGGTATTTTCACAGAAATTTGACACAGAGCAGCTAGAATAAAGCAAAACTGAAATAATGACATGATGTTTTGTTGCCTTTGAATCAAGAAAATGGCCACCAATAAAGTAGGTATAATTATGATTTCAAAACACAAAACTAAGGTCTTTTATGAGCACTTGAGCCCTCAGTCTTGTGTTTGTCATATTTAAGAGCAATTAAAAATGAAACCACTGATTATACCTTATTAAATGGGCACTTCATGAAACAATGTCACCACACTAGGGTCTATCCCACATGGTACATGACTTAATTTTTCTGGGAAATTCAAGGTTTAAATTTAAATTCACTGTCAATGATAAAACATTGGGAGTGAAATACTTGCTTTCTGTTATTATTTTTCCTGGGAGTTAATTGAAGAGCAGTGCTTTATCTAGAAGATCATGCTGAACCAGTGAGTGAATCCATCCACAACTGACTAACCCCCACATCATTTGTCTCTTAAGATGAGACATGCGTGAAGATGCAGGAAGAAAACATTAGAACTTCTATTAACATGTTTGCTGTAATATCTGTTAAATTATTTATGCCTCATAAACATTGATGCAGTCACTGTACCTCATTGTCTGCCACAGGAAGGGAGAGGGTATTGATTCATATTTGGGTTACTACGGATTTTTCAAATTCTCCTATCTATTTTGTTGTTGTTGTTCTTGAGAAAGAGTTTCATGTAGACAAGTCTCGCCTGGGACCTGCTATGTAGCCAAAGATGACCTGTCTTTACCTCCTGAGTGCTGGAATTCCGGGCAAGTGTGTGCCACCATACCTTATTTTAAACCAGAACTTTATGAATGGCAGGCAAGCACTCTACCAACTGAGCTATTGACCCATCCCCCTTGTCTACTTTTGATTGAACTAACCTTCTTTAAAAACTAGCCCATTCAAAAGTCTCCTTAAAGAAACGGAGGCTTGAAGATAAGGCTAACAATTCAACACAAAGCAAAATAAATGTCAGAAATGACTTTACCAGCCACTTTCTGAAGTTAAAAACAAATACTGAGCTGGATATGATAGAGCATTGGCTAAAAAAAGCTTCAAGGTTATTGAGGCCATCTCCATTTGCTAATGACGAATTTCATCACAGCATACATCAATGCTGCCACAATTGGCAGAACATTACAAATCTTGCTTAATCCATTTATTTCTCCTTTTGGATGTCTATTTTTGTCCATTTCAAGAATGTATCATGTATTAGGTTGAACCAACTATATGAAATCAGTGACAGTTTCTTCTTTTGATCTTCAAAATGACAATTTCTTATGATATAAGCTATGTATTGGTATCAAATTTATTCTTTATAATCACATACAAGCTTATAACGCTTTACAGAAAGGGTAGACAAGCAAGTTTTGCTTTGTTTGTTTTGAAACCTCTGGTTTAGAACTAGAACACTCTGCTCCCTAGTTCAAGACCAAGAAAAGTTCAAGTTAGTTTTAAAGCCGTTATACAGCTCAATGCACACTCCAGAGGGACAAAGATAGGCAAAAAAATATGGTTAGTAAGGGCATAGATTTTGGAACTGGGCTAGTTAGGTTTAGAACCTGGCTTTACAATTTTAGCTGGCTAGAATTTGAGCAAATTGCATTATTTCTTTGGACCTCAATTTTTAAAATGGGAAGAATAATGCCACTTATCATTGAATCTAAGATGCCATCTATTGAAAGACACATTCAGATTTGAAAGATAGTAAGTAGGAAAAAAATTAGCATGGCCATGATCAAGTGCTTCCCCCACAGAGTTATGTTAAAGACTAAATGAATTCATATAAGCAAAAAGCCCAGTGCGTGGCCTAACACGGATTAGGAGTTGCGTAAGTGTTAAACTATAACAACGTCCCTATTGTCACCAGTCAGAGTAGGAGCACAGCTGTTTCTCCCCTTTTTTGTCAGTACTTCAGTGAGTTTTAAGAAAGTTCTCATATCTCATGACAAATAGTCTTGGAAATAAATTTTCCCATATTCGAGCCTGTTCATATAGCAAACATTTTAAGGTAATCATTTACGAAACAACCATTTATTCCTTCAACAGATATTTTCTTTTTTATTGCACTGGAATATCATTATATGCCAAGGCCTAGGGGTACAGCAAAGAATAAAACAGACCCAAACCCCTGCGCCTACAGTTTATGTTCAAGAAGAAAGGAGACAGTACACATGATATTGTGAGAATATTANATGGGAATAGATGGCACAGAAAAGGTTTAAACAGGGCCTGGGGACCTGGGGGGCCATGACAATCCTTTACCATTTATCTCTATGATTAAAGTGTTTCTTACAGTGTTTCTTAAGGTCCCAAAAATATTAAATAGACATTTCATTTTTTTCTGATATTAAATTTGGTGATTAAAGCTAAAGATTTTCAATTGAAAGGCAGACACCTGAGGGTCTTCTGTAACCTTTTGAAAGTATAATAGCATCCAAAGAGATAATGGTAATTGAGTTAACACAAAACTACACCCTTTAAGATTTCAGTTTTGAAATGCTTCACCTTTAAAATCCCACAGTGAGTGAACTCCCTCCCGGGAAGCTTTATTACCACACACTTGCAGTGATGGGAAGAGAAATGGTCAGCACTGCTGTGAAATCATTTGCATAGGACATGACTCAGGAGTTCTACTTCCTCTGCATGTAAAGCTCCTACAAGCCAGCCACCAAGGTACAAGGGATGAACCTAGGGTCCTACACATGCTAGGCAGGTACTCTGCCACTGAGCTATGTCCTCAGTCCTTTTCCTATTTTTCATTTTTTTTTTCTTTTTTAAGGTTTCAAACTGGGTTACACACTGGAAAAGGCTGGGTTAAGGGCCAAAATTTAATAAATCTGTACGGATAACTAAAGGCTACAGAGATTTTATATATATTTTTTTTAACTTTTAGAAATCAGAGTGCTTATAAAATGGCTGGCTCATGGCTCTGTCCCCAGCACCTCTGACGCCGCCTCCTAGCCTTCGTTGGTGAGATAACCAGGAATAGTGACTCCATGCGTAAACAACAAGAATACTAACCAAGAAAACTAGCTTATCATGCAAATATTAAGGCATCTAGAAAGTCAGTTAAAATATATTGTCATAGAGACAGAACATCTATTTCCCAGCGGACTTCATGTAACAAAGGCTACGTTGCAGGGGCTGCAGTCTAGCATCAGTGAGATATCATCGACCCTTTCGTGTCATTATAGTTTCAACCTTAAGGGAATTAGTGATTGTAAGTGCTGCAATGCTGGTCTACCGTCTTCTTCCTTCAGTTTCTCTCCTTCCTCCCTTTCGTCCAGTCTTCTTCTTTTCCTTTGCTTTGAGTGTTTTTTTCCCCTAATTTTCTTACACTATGGTTGTGTTTCTTTCCCCTCAGTTGCTTGTCTCCGCCTGAAGGAAAGGTTCTCCAATTATGTTCAAACCATAATTTTGGACATTTGCCGGTAAGATGGGTGTCCTATTTGACACTTGGAAAGGAACCAAGCTAGCCCAGGTACCAGGACTGTTGAGAGGAGAAGGGTAGCAGGGAGGGAAGAAAAAAAGAAAAACAATGTTAAAATCTCCAGTCACATTATAAGTATAAATTCTAAATTCTAAATGCATCAAATTACAACTATTGTATTTTAAATTTTTAAATTAAAATTTTAATAAGATTTAAAAATTAATAGCATGCGTTAACTGTGCTAGATTATACATATTGTACATACATATGCTACATGCAATAACTTCTAGGTTATAAACATCATACAGATATATAATCTATATGAGCTCTTACTTTCATGAAAAGACCTAAGATGCAGAAAAATATGAAATAGGATACATTCACAACTGTTGAACTCTAGCTGATTAAGGACATTCTTTTTCAAATATCTGATCCACTTCAACGTAATAAATGGAGTATGATTTTTATTTTCAAANGAAGAAAAAGAAAAACAGAAATTTCTAGTGATACCAGACTACTGTAGTTTGCTAGATAAATTAACTGTGTTTAACCTTTAATTTATAAGACATTCTGGGTAAATGGGTATATCTGCCTACTAGGTTNCCTTGAACATGCTATATATAGCCCAGACAAGGCCCTAGTTTGTGATTCTCCTGCCTCAGCCTCCCAAATAGCTGGGATTACAGATTGGAGCCACAACACCCACCAAAATTGAAGTTCAAATCCTTGGTCTAGCTCAGTTAGGCTCCCAAACCACTGACTGCATGCAAATGATAAGATAAATTGGGATTAGAACGCCAATGTAGTAATGTCTGAAAGAAAACGAAATAGTCAAACAAGCAGACCTTCAAGTCTGTTTGGCTATCAGCTTTGCCCCATCAGGGATCCCTCTGCAGAGAATCCATCAGTTCCAGAAGGTTCCTTTTGCATCAGAGATATTATGGAGCAGATAATCTGGAATACATTCTTCCTCATCACAAAGTCATCTACTCTCAACAAGCCATGAGAGACCTCTGGGCACAGAGACTTAAACTCATGCTTCCTTCTTCCTGATTGCGGGATTATTCTTCCCCTTACCCCAGGTTCAGCAACCTTGACTGTTCATGGCCTTCAGGCTTCATAATTCCTTTAAATGTCTTGGAACAAAATAGATGCCTCATATTTGCTGATGTACCAACACGTGCTCCAGATATGAACAACCACCTCCCATCTTTCATGAATGTCACAAATGAAGAATTATAAGTAAAAGACGATGAAAATAAAGTTTATAAGACAAGTGATATTTTCATAACAGTGGTAGCTTTAAGTGATCCAGCATCAGAAACCCATTAATGTATCATCAAATGGACACATTTTTCCTAATCTCTATATAACTTTTTTAGGTAATAGTTATCTTGATCCCTTATAAGAAATGTGAATTTTTCCTATTTATAATTTTGACCTTCACACTAGCTTAGGAATACAAAGATCAAAAATGATTATCTAATTCTAGTCAAATATTTAAAAACTTATTATGAAACAAAACAGAAGCAGCAGGCCATCTCAAATGTACGCCTGGGGAAGACAGAATTCATCACACTATCAACCAGGGAGAGGTTTCAGCAGACCTGGAAAGGGGTTTCAAAGTGGAGGGATGCCACTTTGGGAAGTATATGAAGACAGGAGCCTTGGGGGATTTCTGTCCGGGTAGGCAATTGGATTGTCTGTGTGCACGCTTGGTACGTGTGCAACTCTCAGTTCTGTGAAACGCAACAGTGAAAGCAGGGGTGGTTATTCAGGTATTTTCCTTCTCTTAGCTAGTTCCAACCCAAAACCTTGAACTCAAGTGACCTGATGACATTTTTGTGGGTCCTTTTCCAGGAACTTACACTAGTAGTTCCTCCTCAACACTCCCAAGTTACGCTGATACAGTCCTGGAGATGAATGCCTGCCTGGTGAGTGTAGCTTATACCATCTCTGGGGAAGAATGGCTTCTTCTAGTCTTATCATCATCATTTTTCATCCTTTATAGATTAACCTTGTCTTTTTGAATGTGAACCTTACAGTGGGATATATATAGAGAGATATATACATTATATATAGGTATATACATATATATTGGATTTTGTATGGAGATACTCTAAGGAAGCAAAATGTGCTAAGTCTGATAGTTTAAAAAAATAGCAATCCGATGAAAAGGTTCTGGAGGGATACACAAATAGTATATGCATGCCATGGATGACGGTGTTGAAGAGAGGAGGGACAGTATTCTGATTCTATTCCTTTCCATGAGATTCAAATTATTTGTAAGTATATATATATATATATATATATATATATATATTATTGCATTTATGATAATAAGAAGCAAACACCTGGCGTTTAATCTTTGAAAGCTTACAGTACCACAGAGCATGGCTGAGTATTATCTGGTACTGGATCTCAAGTTACTTTCAAACACAAGGGGCTAGGAGTATTTATTGGAGGAGTATATGAATGAATGAAAGAAGGAAAGAATGAATAACGAACCAACAGGCTGCTATTGTTGTGTGAAAAGTAGGTGTGGACTTCCAAGAATGAATGAAAAGCTCTCAACATTACGGAGATGTCTTAAATATAGGTCAAGACTTCCTTATCCGGAGTCATTCTTACCATTGACTTTCAGCGTGATTCGCTTGTAGTCTGCGCCGCCATAGCTGATCACGCAGCAGTAAACACCTGCGTCCTGCAGTTTCACGTCTGTGATCTGAAGGCCAGCGTTTCCCTTTAAAAGCTGCTCCTTCGGTAGCCAGGCTCTCCCCCTGAAGCTACTGTGCTGAATCTTTAGGTCTGCCTTTCCCTCTACAAACTGAATAACTTGTTTGTCGTCCTTTTCCCAGTAGACAACTAACGAAAGCAGGTCCAGCTGGTGTTCTACCGGGAATCTGCATTCAATCGTGACATTGCTGCCATACTCTACCACATACAAGTCCTTGGGAGCCGTGATAGTAAATGCTGAAAAGAAAGAGGACCAGCCTTCAGAAGACAGAAAAGTCCTCCAAACACATTTGAAAAATGGGCAAAAGGTTACAATCACTTTATCTGGTGAATCACATAAACACTAAAATTCTTCTTTAACATCTCTTCATCAGGAAGAACACGAGCAACTTAGTATATATACATTCCCAGCCTTGTCTAGGAGAAACCAGTATTACCAGTAGGCCATTTCCCCAGNAATTTTCAGCTGGTATTTATGGGAAATGGATACGCTGTTAGTTTTGTATTACCTGTATTTTTATATTTACTTCCTCCCCCTTTTTGTTGTTGTTTGCTTTTGTTTGTTTCCAGTGCTGGGACATTGAATCCAGAGCTTTGTTCATGCCAGGCAAGTGTTCCCCTACTAAATTACACCCACGGCGCCTGTATTTTTCTCCATCTTTTACAATGACACAAGTCACTTATTTATGACGAAGGAAAACTAGAGTGCGCTTTTAATAAGCAAAATATATGCCCTTAAATTATTTTAGGGCCTTGGGTGATCACTCAGTAAGAAAACTACTTGCTGTGCAACATGAGGACCTGAGTTCAAATCCCAGAACCTACGTAAAAACCAGCTACAGTAGCAGGTACCTGCAATCTCAATCTCACTGCTCCTATAGTGGGATAGGAGGTAGAGACATGAGAATCCCCAGAAGGTTTGGGGCCAGTGCCTGCAGTCCTCAGCAGTGAACAACATAGAGAACTTGTCTCAAATAAGGTAGAAGGTGAGGACTAATGCTCAAGGTTGTCCTGTGAGCTCCACATGCATGCCTAGCAAATACATGTGCTCATGTGCACGCGTGCCTATGCGCACGCCCACACACACACTTCATATGCATACACACACAAATTACTTCAATTCTTAACTCATGGTTAAAATATTGAAAATACAGAACCCACTGAAAAGATTTGTGACTTACCATTTAGCAAGCAACAGCAGACTGTGAATGTAACAATGGTAAATATCCTCATGTTTCTGGAATTATCTAGTAATGGGAAACACAGAAAGCATACTGCTTAATTCACATAGCTGAAAAATGGGACACCAGTAGATTTATCCTTCTCATATATTAATAACTCCAAAGAGCTGGTATGGAAAGCACAGACAAACCAGCTGTAACTGAAGCAGTTCTGTTTTGTAAGTGTGGAAACACAGCTGCAGAGTTGAAAGACCAATACTTTCATTTTGTAACTCAAAGTTATACAGAACCAAGTGAGAAGAAATTGGTGTGATGAGATGAGCGTCTTTAAATTGAGCTATTAGCCCTACAAATCGATAATGTTCATTCAAAATAAGCCAAGGAAAAAAATACTTCCCCAACTCCTCCAGCTGCACTATGGGCTTTTCAACATTGAGAAATATCCGTAAAACCTGCTTTAGGCAAAGCTTCAAAGCAAAGAAAATTTGATTTTCACTTTCACTTTTCAGTGCTTCCTCCCCCTTAAAGTCTCCCCTCTGCCTCTCACCTACTTCAAATTATAATGCTTTTCCCCAATAAAGAGAGTACGCCAATAACAGGCGTGGGAAGGGAGGGGAATTCGATCTGGCCCGTTTACTTAAGGTCTGGATGTCTCAGGACCACTCTCTGAGATGTAGCCGCCTAGGTCCTAGTCTCCACTCTGCTGGCGTTTTCCTAATTCACTCAGTAAACACTGAATATCTTTTCTTGAGTCTGGCACTGTTTGGGGCACTGNAGAAGCAGTGAGCAGGTGACAGAAGCTATTCTTCCTGGGAACTGATGTCCAAAGAGGGCGGTCAATCAATTGTAGTTAGTGCTACACCCCAGCCAATCTATCCATTAACATTTTTTTCTCTTCTATGTTGTTCACATTTACAACTTTCAGGGGAAACTCAGTCTTCCCTCTTCACTCCCTGACCTCTGTGTCTCCACACAATCTATGGGACAGGCATATAAAGCAGAAGACGAGGGCTGACCTCTGTGTCTCCACACAATCTATGGGACAGGCATATAAAGCAGAAGACGAGGGCTGCGGGGATTCACTCTCTAAAACTCAGGGAGAAAACTATCCAGAGGCCAAGTGGAAGATGAACAAGGGTCCCACACAGTTCAGAGAATAATAAATACAAACGCAGGAGAGGATGCCCTTCCTAAGAACGTGTATTGAAGATTTAGAACATCGTTCACCTTTTGCTCTACCAAAATTAGGGCTTCCTCACAGTTAGTGTTAGTGAAATAGATGTAGACAGGATTTCTTGACTTTCTTCGGTAAGGATGTGAGATTGTATACCTTTTTAAAGATCAAATTGGTAATCTCTGCTAAAACTTGAACTGTGTGTGCCATATGACCTCTCTATCCCCATCTTAGAAATTCACCGTAGGGGAAAAAAAATAAGCACAAATATAACACGAATGAAATGGCTAACAACAGCCCCAGACTTGAAACACCCTATGTATGTGGCCTAATGGCTAAATAAAACTGTATATACTCAAAATATCATGAGGGACAAGATCCAGTACATGAATAGGGAATGAGTTTGCAAAGATGTAGGAAGGAACTTGGAGGGCAATATATAAAGCAAAAGTATATTTGTGGTTTAAAACAACCCCCAAGCCCATATGAAGAGACTGCCTGACCATGATTGTCTGCAGTGAAATGTGACTTTTACAGGGAGCACAGGTAAGTTCTCGCCCATTTATACTTTTTTAAAGGAAGAAAGAAAGAAAAAGAGAAATGGAATCATGGTTTCTTCATTTTTCATGTGTGCATCCGATTTTCAAATAAGTGAATAAACAAATGTTTTACTTTTATTATTAAAAAAAATGATTTCACCTACCCAACTTCTGATTATTTGGCAGATGAAGTGATTCAATAGGAAGGACCCTAGACATGGATCTAGACATCTTCACTGAGGTAGAATGAACACATTAGTTTATTTTTATGTTTGGTTGTTGTTATAAAAACTAATGTAAATGCATTGCATCACTCTCCTTCAGGGAGCATTTGGTAATATTGGCTAACAGATTTGGTTGCCAAAGTTTGCTTGGAAAGGAGGGGAGCTGCTACTGATGTGGTGAGACAGAGGTCTAGGATGCTACCAAGACCTCTCCTAAGGCACAGGACAGCACCTGACGGCAGAGACAGAGATGGCCCACAGTGCCACTGGTGTCAGGATGGAGAAACGGTGGCCCCTCTGATCATGTCTGTAAAGAGTTTCCTTTCAGCCTTTTTCCCTGTGAAGAGACAGTTTTCCTCTACATGTTTAAGACAGATTTATTTCATGTGTAGGAATGTTTTGCCTGCTTGTGTGTATGTGCACCAAATGTGTGCCTGGTGTCCATAGAAGCAAAAAGAGGACATCAGATTCCCTGGAGTGGGAGTTAACAGATGGCTGTGGGTCCTCCTGGAAGATCAGTAAGTACTTTAACCCCTGAGCCATCTCTCCAGCCCCAATTCTTCTATATATTTAATATTCATTTTTTTAAGTTTAAGATTTTGACATAATTTCTGTAAGTCTTGTATTTAATGGACCCTTAACATTTAACTCCTTTACTGCTAGGTGTTGGGTTTTTGGGTTTTTTGTTGTTGTTGTTGTTGTCCTTTTTTCAAAATTGTAAGTAATTGTAAGTATTAGCCAGTGTTTGGTGAGTACCCTATTGTGTGCCAGGTCCATCGATCTCCCTAAAGTGAATTGCTGATCAAGAGAGAAAGACTATTTTCCCAATTTGTGACACATTCTGAAACCTGGTACCATTGCATCGTTACCCAGGGCCGACATTAACTTTTTTTCCTAATTCGATTCTTGAAAAATGCAACTTGAATTTTTTTCAAGAAATGTTCAGCTCTTGATAATTATCTGATCAATGACCTTGTCTGTCAAGGTCACAGGCTTCTGACTGACTATTACGAACCCTTGGTATCAGAAAAGCGAAGAGGCAGCAGCATCTGAGAGGCGGGCGGAGGCAGGAGGACCTTGAGTGTGAGGTCAGCCTGGGTTACATAGTGAGACTCTGTCTTAAAAAAGGGGGGGGGACATTTATCAAAAGAGCAAGATGAAATGACTCATTATCCTCTTGCTAATATTAGGCACATATTTAAAATTTCTCTCTCCAGTCATCTGCTCAAGGAGATGAGACGGGATGGCATTCAGGCCTGTGAGGACACGGGTTGTTAAAATGAGGCTGTGGGAGAAATGGCCAGGCCAAGGACTGGGGAGTCATTCCAAGGCATCTGATATCTGTCGAAGGACTACAGGGTTCTACCTGATTTTGTCAGTGTTGACGGTAGACTCGGTTGGAATGCTTATCCATTAATTACAAGTCTGCTTTGAAACCTTAGTATGATAAAGGCTTACTGAAAGGTGATGGATTAGGTCTAATATTCACCTTATTCAGTATCACACCCTCTCCTCCCTGGCCCTCAGAGTGCAGCTGTCGGCAGTGGGAGAGAAAAAGAGGAAGTCCAGGACCCATATAAATAAGCATGACCTCTGAACCTGCACCGCTTAGTGGGTCTATGAGCACAGGACCATCTTCATTCTCCGGAAAGGAATTATAACCACCTCTCATGAATTCTCAGGCAAGAAACTGTAACCACCTTTCACCAATTCCCAGGCAAGAAACTATTAACCACCTTTCACCAATTCCCAGGCAAGAAACTATTAACCACCTTTCACCAATTCCGCAAGGAACTGTTACCACATTTCACCAATTCCCAGGCAAGAAGCTGTTACCACATTTCACCAATTCCCAGGCGAGAAACTGTAACCACCTTTCACCAGTTCCCAGGCAAGAGCAGAGATAGAGCAACGAAGTATTAATTGGGGAAGAAGTGACTCGGGGAAATAGTTTTGTCCCGGGGGAAGTCCAGAAGAACAGCATGGAACTCTGCTTCTCTATCTTCCCAGGGCAGGAGGGAAGCAGATTCCAGCTCCCTTTCTCAAAATTAAGAGTGAAGTTTTACCAAATTTTCAAACTCTATCAAGTAATCCTAAAACCAGTGCCCAAATTCCTTCCCTCTCAGTCCCACCTAACAGGCTGTAACTGCTGCCATGACCCCCTGTCTATGCTGTTCAGCAGATAAAGGCTAATATTTTCAAAGTATGAAGTTCTCCTTAAATACTGTCGGTCACTTGTCATCGTGAGCTGCATATACTTTCTGGAATGCATCTTCAGTTTCTTTTCCATACGAAGGTTTTTCAGATACACAGATATAACTAGGTAGCTACAAGAGTTTATCTAAAGGAAATACCCAGCCATGTTCCAGACAGTTGCACATAGTGATGACCAGTGAACGACTGAGCTAGTAACCCACTATAAATAACCTGTGAGTCCATCAATGGGAGAGTGATGCCCTTGAATTATCCAACACAATGGAATACAGCAATTAAAAAAAACTGGCTATTTAATTCATAGGAAAGCATCTGCAATCATTTATTCAGATTAAAAATAAATAAGATAGAACACCATACTTTTACTTCTTATGACAACCCCAAGGTAAACTTTGACATAGCCAAGATCAATGTGTCTAAGAAATGTCTTGGCATTCTTATGTTAAGTTCTTCTGCTCTTGCAGGACTCCTTTAGGTCCTCTGGGCAGATAGAGTAAAAATCTAGGCTCCAGCGTCCTGGATCTTGGCAGAGGAAAGGACCTCAGGAGATACTTCAAGTGGGATGACTTATCCAGCCATTGCTAGTGAACAATCAAAGTCGCGCTAGGACCAATTCTTCTGACCTAGCTACCTACTCCAAGACCGTATTCATAAACACACAGTCTGCCACACACAAAATTGACACTGACGATAACCAGACAGGTTGCCGATTCTGAGGTCTTAACTGTGCTCTGCTGCCTGTTAAGCCATCATGTTCCCTGTTGCCTTCTCCTCTCTCCGTCCTCAAAGAGTCTAGGACTCTGGCTCTGATATGCCCTGCAAGCGACCGGACGGGTCCGGGACTCCGCGAGAAGACGCTCCCTACCTGTAGGCGGGGAGACTGGCGACGACACGCTGGCGGTGCACCCTGGCTTGTGGCCCTAGGCCAGCGAGTCCCCTTAGCCTTATAGCGCAGGCCCCGCCCACTCCTGCGGAAACCCTTTCCGCCTCCTCTCTGAGAGCAAAGGCGAGCTGCGTAAACAGCCTGTCCCACTGGATTTCTAGCTGATGATTTCAGAGTCAACTTTGGGATAAGATACTGAGTTTATAGAAAACGAAACTGGAGTCTGGCGTGGTGACGCACGCCTTTAATCCCAGGACTCCGGAGACAGAGGCAGGTGGATCATTATGAATTGGAGGTCAGCCCGGTGTACATAGCGAGCTCCAGGACAACCAGGGCTACAATAGTGAGACCTTGTCGTGAAAAAGAAAACAAAAAACAAAAAACAAAAAAACTATTTTTAAAAAACGAAACTAAAAGTGAAAGTGAAACGCGTTAGCTTTCTTGTAAATCAGCTTTCCAAAGGAACCACTCCCGAGGGAACAACTCAGAGCTGTTTTTTTGGGTGGGTGAAGGGGGTGAGTCGGGGAGGGTGCCTGTGAAGGCCAGAGGTCCACATCGGTTGTCTTCCTCGACAGCTCCCCGCCTTGTTTTTTGAGAGAGGGTCTCTCTGACCCAACTTCGAGTTTGCAGCTGGCTAGAGCGACCGACCAGTATGCTCCAGGAATCCCCCCTCCCCGGGATCCCCACTTCCCCCCGGGGGGGGGGGTTCTCAGATATGGACCATCACTGCCTGTATTGTGGGTGTTGGGGATCCGATTTTAAATCTTCCGTGCTTGAGCAGTAAGTGCTTAAAAAAAACAAAACATCTAAAGTCATAAAATCCGACACTTCAATTTTCTCTTCAGAATCCAGACACCTTAATAAATTACTGTCCCATTCCCCACCTCTTTCAAGTCATTTCTGGATATGTGACCGTCTTGACATAACTTTCCATATAGAGTTACACAACATAAAGAGTTAACAACAGACAAATGACTTGGATTTTAATTCTAGAAAGTAGGTGTGTCTATATAATAGGAAGCATATTTTTAAATCGTGGATTTGGTGACTTCCTCAAAAAGTTCCTCGACATAATGAAACTTCGGTTACCATGCCATTCAAGAACTTCTCATCTCCAACCATGCCCTTTCTGAATGCTGTAGACTTACTAAGCTGCCGCTCTCAGGATCCAGGTGGGGAAGTCTGTTCTAAGTGAAGTTGAGAAAGCCCTTCTGGGAACTGGAAATGTGGGCTTTTTCCAAAATGAAACCATGGGAACCCCATAGAGTATGGTGTCATCATTTAAGTATCTCACTGTTGAACCTCAAGAGCCTTCTTCATCCTTTGCTTTTTCTGCTTTATCACCAAAACTTCAATTCTAAAGTAGTGCATTGAGTGAATATTGGGGTGCCCGCTGACTTGAATGTAGCGGGATTTTCACATTCTCAAAGCGTCTCCATTCTTTAAAGATGCTGGAGATGATACTGCTTTAAGGATCTACAGAGAAGTAGAACTCCTAATGTCAGCAATAACATTGGAGTAGACTTTGGAGCCTCAGTGAGACATTCCCTCTTCCAAATGTCTTTTGAACCCCAATAGTGGAATAAAGTAGTTTCCCTGACTTTAGTGGCTGGCAGAAAATAAGATATAGACTTCATATGTAGAAATCCAGTTTAAACCTGCACAGACAAACACATTTATAGTTAATAGTTTTTTTCTCTAAAAATGATAGCCAAGTCCCAGGACATATTTATGATATGTTATTGTGGTCATATAAAAATTCAGGTCTATAAAAACTCACTCTAGAGACTCACAATTTAGCTGAGTTCTCTTAGTTAAATAACGATTTGAGTAGTGAGGATTAAGTCATAGTCCCTTAGGAGTTTCTAGGATGTGAATTATTTTTAAAACTAGAAGGAGGTGGTGTTTTGTTTTTGTTTGTTTTACAGAAGCACTGCTTAAGGTCTACATGAATAGTGACCAGAGAAGGCACTTGGTAAGAGAAACTCTGAGAATTTAAGACCTACTCTCAGCAAGCTGCTCGTACTGATTTGCATATGAGTAATCTGAAAAGTAGCTCCCTCCCCCCTCCACCTGTTTCTACTCCTCAGAATTTTATTTTCCCATGAAGTTGATCATGCTCCTTCATGAAGTTGGTGTCCTCCAGAAGTAGAAAAGCAGGACATAACTTTAACTTTAAAAAATTATTTGATCTTCCCAAAATATATTGCGTAAGCCAAAATAGCTTAAGTAAGGGAGAAGTAGCCCTGAAAATGATTTGAGTTTTGTGATTTGGACAAAGTGAATAGAGAAACATTCAGACAAGAGAAAAACAGTGACTAACTAAGGCTGAATAGTGGAACACGTTGGTCATCTCCAGTGTCACCATTTCCTGTTCATATCCCACCTACCCTATTCATTTGGGGTGATAAAAACCTGCTCATGCTCTGCTTAGTTGATGATGAAGTCGAACCATCTCAATGGTTAGGAAATGCACAAAGTAAATTCTGGAGATAACCATGAACGATCTGCAGGAGGGGCATACCCAATAGAGGAAAGAACTGAAGAACCAGTGTGGACTGTGAAGGTGAACAAGTTTGGCAAGTTGGAGAGACTATCATTGTGGCTGGAGTCTAAACTGAAAGGTCGGCTCTTATCATTCCATGAGGGGCCTTGAGGGTTAAGGAGAAAGGTTGGATTTTTTTTTTAATATTTCTTTCTTTTTTTTTATTTAATTGTCTTTTCTGATGCCTTTATTTATTTATTTATTTATTTATTTATTTATTTATTTATTTATTTATTATGTATACAGTGTTCTGCCTGCATGTATCTATGCACTCCAGAAGAGGGCAACCAGATCTCATTGCAGATGGTTGTGAGCCACCATGTGGTTGCTGGGAATTGAACTCAGGACCTCTGGAAGAGCAGCCAGTGCTCTTAACCTCTGAGCCATCTCTCCAGCCCCTAATATTTATTTCTTTAATGTATATAAGTGACCTGCCTTCAGGGACACCAGAAGAGGGAATCAGATCCCATTATAGATGGTTGTGAGCATGTGGTTGCTGGGAATTAAACTCAGGACCTCTAAAAGAGCAGCCAGTGCTCAAGCCCTGAGCTGTTTCTCCAGCCCGAAAGGTTGGATTCTAACTGAAAAGCAAATCCATTGGATAGCTTCAGGCAGAGGAGTCATCCGATAGTGTTCTACAGACAGCACTCGGGCCAGCAGAAGAAGGCAGGTTGAGGAGCCTGTGTCCCTGGAAGCCAGGGGCTTTGAGGAGCCTCTCTTATAGTTCAATCCCAACACTACCTGTGGAGAAGTAAAGTCACATCCCATAAGTCAAGAGTGAAGCTCCACAGGATGGACGCCATGGCAGATGCTAATCTGAATCCTAGGCCTCTAGAGCTTCTGATGGACTAGCAAAGAGTTAGGGTTCCCATGACTCCCTCTGCTGTGTTCAATTAGAGTAACTCACAAAGTGGGAGAAAGTTCACCTATGTGAACCAGTTTACTGTAAAGGACATTATCACTGATACAGATGAAAGTGCACATAGGGCAAAGTGTATTTCAGGTGGGGGCAGGAGGGAGCTCCCATGCTTCTCTTTGGGTTCGAAACCCTCCAGGACCCCTCCAGATGTTCTGCAGCCCAGCTGCTTGAACCTCTGGCTCAGAGTATTTTCCCATCAATCACTTCAGCTTTCAGCCCTCTCCCCTTTGTGGAGGACAGGAGTTGGGGGTGAAAGTGCCATGCTCTGGGCACAGTTTGGCCATTCAGATGACAAGCTCAAATCCAGGAACTCAAAAGAGTCACTTCACTAGAACAAAGGATACTTCTATCTCTCAGAAAATTCCAGAGAACTAGTAGCTATGTGGGTCACCGAGCACTTTTTTAAATGAGACAATTACAACAGGTTTCTAGGAATTTTATGCCAGAAAATGGAATGGAAACCAAAAGTATGTGTGTGTGTATATACTGAGACATATATATATATATATGCATACATACATATACATACATATATATCAGGATATCACATGTACTAGGGAAGCCCAATCTATTTTATTTTTTAAATTTTGTTTATGTTATATGCATGGATGTTTTGTCTGCATGTCTGTCTGTGCCACAAAAGGGTGTCAGGCCTTCTGGGACTGGAGTTACAGATAGTTGTAAGCTGCCATATGGGAGCTAAGAATCAAACCCTGGTCCTTTGGAAGAGCAACCAAGTACCCTTAAGTGGATGAGCTATCTCTCCAGTCCTAGATCTTAAGAGTTCAGGGACTATTTTCTGAAAGAGGAGGAGGAGGAGACCAGGTGCAGTTCTTGGGACAGGAGGCTGAGACTCAGAGGTTGAGAACAGGGTCATGTGAATTGCATGGGTTCCAGGAGAAGGAAGTTAGCAGGGGTTTAGTCAAGTGGTACTGTGACATCACTGCTGAGTTTCCTGCTCCCCCGCCTGTGCAGAGTATTTCCATACAGCTGAGGCAGGTTAAAGTCCACACCCTTCTCACTCTTCCCCAGTCAAGTTTCTGATTCTTGGAATGTTGTGAGATGCTTCGACTGAACCACATGAAGCCTCATCTGACTCAGGTTACACTCTGAAATATAACTGCCCCTGCTCAGAACAGCTTCCCTTGACTTTCTGCTCCTTCCTATGACTGTCATCTTCAGTTACTGGATTTCAGTGGCAAACCTTGACAAGCCATAGCATCATTAAAAACAAAACAAAACTATCAAATGAATAAGATGAAATGCAGCCATCACAGCAATGATTAAAAGTATCAGTTACAGTAAAACATGTAGTATTTAAAGATGTCAGACTTGGTCGAATACATACTAGACTACCCACCTTGTGGAACAGTCTTAGGAGTTTTAGCTCCTGAAGTTGGTTCTACTTTAGAGGTGTTGAAATGAAATGGAGACGTACAGCTCATGTAACTTGTCAAAGCTTACATGACAGGAAATGATACAAGTGGGATTCAAACCCAGAGCTCTGCCTCCGGTGTCTGCTACACAGCAAATACACAGGTGTACAGTGAAGTGAGCGTCCTTATCTATTGCCATCATGTGGTATGTTTCCTCAGCCCCCTCAGGTAAACTGACTTATTGTATGCCCCAGCAATTCTACCCAAATACACCCCAAAATAACAGAAAGTATGTTCAAAAAACTAACAATGTTATTCATAATAGGCCAAAATAGAACCATCCAAATGCCCATCGATTCTGAATGAACACACAAAATGTATACATATACTGGGGTATTATTTAGCCCCAGCAAGAAATGGAGCAGTGATTCATGCTACAATTTATTTACTTAATTTTTATTTCAAATTTACATTTCAAAGTTATTTGTGTGTGTGTGTGTGTGTGTGTGTGTGTGTGTGTACAAGTGCACACTCATGCATGGAACACTTATGGATGTCAAAGGACAACTTGCAATGATGGGTTCTTTCCTCCCACCATGTGGATACCAGGGGTAGAACTGGGTCCCAGGGTGGTAAGCCCGTTAACCCACTGACCCATCTCACCAGTTCCCATGCTATAACTTCGATGAACTCGGAAAATAGTGTTGTCAAAGTAAAAGAAGCCAGTAAAAGTCATTTNGTTTATATGAACTGTCCAGAATAAGCAAGTCTTTGAAAAGATAGGAAATAAAGATGGGTTCCATAGATAGACTGCATGTGACGTTGTCCATAAAGATAGGTTCTATAGATGGACTGAAAAAAACAGGCTCATGATAAGGGTCTGGGGAGGATCTCGTGTGGTCTCAGCCACATGGATAATGAAAAGGGTACCAGGCTATTAATAACCTCTGCTCCCAGCCTCTGGGCAGAAAACAGGTACTTTCTGTCTCTTCCCTTTGAAGAGACAACCTTGCTTAACATTCCTGGTTTCCCTAGTGCTTATCTGTGGGCACAAGGACCTCCGTGCCTCTTAAGGATGCTTTTCTCACCTTCTCTGCCCAAAGGTGGGCATGGCTTCTTCTGCTGAACATTCCTGTTGGGCATCCTTGCCTAAGTGCCAGCTCTTACCTGGCTTTAGTAACCAACCACTCACTCTCCCTGGTCCCTTCAAGACTACAGGTAGCATAAACTCCCACTGTGGCCAGTCATCATCTACTGAATGCTATACACGGGCGGAACACCTTGTCTGCATCTAAGTACATTATCTGATTTAGCCCTCACAGCATGATAATCAGATGACTTTAGTCCTACTGCAGACTAAAGTGACAAAGTGAAATGCTGATGGTGACAGGGTGGGCACAGAATCAAGGCATGGTTAGTCTGCACGCATAAACACTATCAGGGATCTGCTACTCGCCTCCCTTCAAAAGTGTTTACTCTTAGGAACACACCTGCTCCCACAAACAGGAATAAAGATACTGTTTCAATTTTCCCATCCGGCTATTGAACAAATAGTGTTTGAAATGAGGAGCCTAAAAGCCAGAATACCGAGGACTGAAGTTGAGAACATCTACACGAGCCTTGGAGTTCTGTGCCTGGAAGACGCTAGCTGCCTTCTCTATGGCGTGGTGTCAGCCAAGGTTAAGGCTAAAGGCTAGAGCCTGTGAAACACACGCAATTTTCCCAAACCCTTGGGTAGCAAGGATAAGAGTGCTAATGGGTCCTCCGGTGTTTCTTCAGAGGTTGGGGAACCTTACTCCAGACAGACATTGCTGGTAGGAGTACGTAATATGGAAAGGGAGTAAGGTAATATGGAAACTCTGGTCACTGTTTTGCTTTTGTTTCCTGTTTACCTTTAAGCCACTTGATGATGGCATTTTTACAAGTTCAGGACTCCGAGGACTCGAAATGACATTTCCATGCTGCTTCATCGGCCTTCCCTCAAAATCATCCGCTAAACTAGATCCTGCAGGTTGCAATTTGCGGCTCTGACCCGCCCCACCCTCCTCCCTGCTCCAGGATCCTGCACCGGAAGGACACCCCAGGCCGCGAGAATAGGAGCCCTTAAAAGATCCGAAGGCCACGCTGATTGGCTGAAGCGCGTAATCCACGGTCATAGCCAACCAATCCCTAGGCTCTGCCAAGCAAAGCACAGTCCTGCCCTGATCCGTCGGGAGCACGGGCTAGAGGCCTCTGCGGTGGTCACCGTCCCAGCACCCTGTCGTGTGAGTGCATCCGGCCACAAGGAGGGAGGGTCAGCTGGGCTGCAAGGTCCTGCACAGCTGCAGCTCCAGCTGGGCAGGGGAAGCCTGGGCTCTGGGTTCTGCTGATGTCCCCGAGGCTGACAGGTATTGTCAACCAGGATCTGTGAGCGTGCATGATCTCTCGGTAGCGTTGTTACCTAGTTGGGAAAAGTCTTCAGAGTGTAATGGACAGGGAAGTGGAATAACTCTAGGGGAAATACCTAAGTGACAGTAAGCTGCCAAGTGGAAACAACAGAAAACACCCCCAGAGGCTATGTGCTTCTGGCTTAAGTTTGCTAGGGAATATAGTCTGGAAGATTTACTGAGAATGATTGTGATGATATGACCAGCCACAAATTCAGGTAATAAAGCAGGGCAGAAATCTAGGTGACAGAAGTCATGAATTATTTCTCTTTCCAAATCAAATCTTGGTTCCCAGGGCGACCAGAGAAATTCTGTCTGGGATTTGTACCATCAACGTTCCCCGAGAAACACACTTTTCCACAGTAATTTGAATCATGGCTCCGCAGAACTGGAGCATTAACCCCCCCCC